>JAULBS010071956.1:0-21300 GCA_032355785.1 Symmetromphalus regularis | reverse complement strand
GCCTTGCGGAGCACTCACTCTGGGTTGGAGCCGATACTGAGATTAAAAATCCCATGCCTCGACTGAGATTTGATCTCCGTACCTACCAGCCTCGAGTCCGTTAGCTTAACCACTGCGCCACGAAGGCCGGTATTTGTGATACTAGATATCGCTTTTAAATCACGCATGACTTTTTACCTGAACCATGGTATAGGGAATTCCATGTCGAGTTTATGGTTTATGATTTATTTGTCCGTGATCATAATTCATTATTATTTTAAATATATTGATAATAAGCGAGATGAGGTGGTTATGTAACTAGTTTAATGAACTATTTCTATGTACAAATCAAATGTTTATATTTAAAATTAATTCTTTTTTGGAAATTAATTAGGTCAAGGGTTCATGGGAATACCACTTTCATTTATGCAAAGAGTTTATTGAGGCTGAAAGCAAAATCGGCGACACCCGTGTACCTGAATCTGTGAAAGATATCAATGAAATGCTCACTGACGACCAACTAAGTGTCATGATTAAATGTCAACTTGACTTCATCTGAGAAATGTACTAACATTATGCACCTAAATGATTTTTGCAAAACAGAGTAGCATGTACACTGAAGGTGTTTGATATCCTTGGGAAATTGTTGATATATTCTGCGTCTCATTCGGATTCAACAAAGGAGCGTATCATGGACAAATTTGATGGGATGACCCAAGCTAACAAACAGAATTGTGTTGATAAATTCAGACTTTCCTTGCCGCACAAGAGAAATCAGAAAAATACCTTGGTGAAGGACAATCTGATCTCCCTTTTCTGAAAGCAGTTACGATAGGTTGTTTGATCCAAAACAGATAAATGAAGCTTCGAAGCAATCCCTGATTTAGCTGTTGGTGTTAAAGAATTCGAGCATTACAATACTGTTCTTGGCCCACAAGCAGTACGGGCTGCCGGAGATGGTGTCACTGACTTGGACATTTTCTGGATCTATGTTGCTAACAAAGTACCAGATCTTGCCAGACTGCCAAAAAGCTACAAAGATGCTGTCACCAATTCAGCGGATGCTAAACGTAGTTTCTCCCTTCATAACTTGACTGTGACAGGAAGGCGGAGATTGCTCATGTTGGATCCTCTAAAAGCTTTGGTGTTTTTCTATGGCTTTAGTATTTCTCTATCACAGTGAAAGACTTTAATTTGGTTCTTTAACGAATAAGCTTTTAGAACCATTGTGTTCAAAAAACATGCCAGACATGGAAACTGAAAACTAAAATATATAACTAATTGAAAATATATATGAAGATAAAATTGACCAAATTGTATTTAGTTTTTAATCTTATTTTCAGTTTATGTGTTGCAGAATATGCTGCAGAATTCTTCAAAATGTCTAATCATAGTGCAGAATAAAAAAAAAAATTGTCAGTGGGGACTGGCTATTTATTTTTATAATAAAGAAATAAATAAGAAATAATAGCTGACCTTTTCTGCATGATATATGCATGCTTTAATTCCAGTAAGGCGTTCCACAGTTCCCGAAAATATTATGTCCCTGCAAAATTAATATGATTAAAATAGAATTACTCTTTACTACATTTCATTTCTCGACATGTCCGTCTAAACCATTAATAGGTCGGGGTCCTCTAATTTGGAGTATGAACAAAAACATAAGTGGAAAAAAATATTACTTGTCAGAATATCGAAATGTTCATTGGCCCTCCCACCCCTACCCCAATTTTTTAATTCTTTTCTCCATATGGATATTCAAAATTTGATGCTGAAATTTAAATGTTCCTTCTTCCACCTCCCCAATTTGTTTCTTTTTTTCTTTTCTCATTATTGACATTCAAAATTTGGAACCCGAAATTTACCATCTGATTCTCTTCTGGATAACGTAACATACCGGAGTTCTTTCTTTATTTTCATTGGTCGACAGACGGCCTTGAGCGACTGCAGTCCATGCCATTGCTGGTCTTCATTTAGAATGTATTCAGCACTGAAACCGAGTGATCTTAATTTGTCCAACTCGACTTGGAGGTCAGAGTCATGTGCATCTTTGTCGTCTTGAGATTTCGATACATGGCTATGCATGGCAAAGGCCACGCCTCTCAGTCTTTTATTTAATTGGTTGAATTTATTTTTCTTGTAGATTGTTTTCCTTCTCGTAAGTAATGGCACAGTAGATTCTACATAAATGTTTTCGGCAGGGCCATCATCTGAAATTGGATTAATGTCATATTATCGAGATGATAGCAACGCTTAAATAAAAGCAACGATCAATAAATTAAAGCAATATTTAGGGCTGTGATCTTACAAGACATTTCCAGTCGAATTTGTTTACTTTTTGGGTTAAAAATAACTTTGTTCAATTACAAATATCAGGATGACCAAAATCACTTTGGAGCTGTCAAAATGGATTACCTAAGCAATACTGTATAATAATTGACATCGATTTTAGTACTTGCACTACTCAAACAATCAGCACAGGAATTATTTAACTACATGTATAATATAGTAACATAACAGCATATGCCACACCAGCAGTTTTCGATGGGTAATTTAGGCGGAAATTAAAAGAGTCCTAAAATCAGATAAGAAAAGGATGAAGTTAGACGGTTTAGTTACCAATCAGTGAAGAGAAACACTAAAATTGAACACTTTGATGCAAAATTGGCAATACATTTAAACTGTCCTGTTTTAGATGAATAATTTAGAGTTTCAAAAGAAGTAGACAATAGTAAGCATTAGAGCTCCTCAGTTACTAATGAATGATGGGAAACCAGTTACATAATCCATAATTTGGATGCCAGATTGGCAATGAATTTTAGTTTGGCAGACTTTACATGGGTAATTTAGAAATATCTTCAAATGGTTTCAAAGGCAGATAAGAGTAAGGTGCACTTTGGTGTTTGAGGATGAGACAGAACAAAAGCAAACATTTCTTTGCGAAGGCAGACATAAAAATCAATAAACAAATTATTTAATGTAAGAGAATTTTAAATTTAGTTTTGTTAATATATGCTTTATTATTAATAATAATAATAATATATATATATTTAAACGTGTATTTTTAAATTCAAATTCAATGGTGGTGTGACAAAACAAGATGGTCGTTCCCAACTTACGGTCAGGTGTGTAACTCGGTCGATCCATTGTATCAAGAATGAAGATCAAAGTGTGAAGAAGAGCTGTTTCGTGATGTAGACGAGTTCAGGATCAAAACATGCCACAGTAGCTCATGAAGACTGTTCTGTATTTTACCACAGCACTGCTATGTTTAAAGAAAACAAATTCATTACCGGCATTCATGATATCTCTTCGTTTACCCTAGGCATTGTTTGTCGTTCTTGGTTTCTTCTCTACTATATTTAACTAGTTTATTTGTATACTAGATAAATATAATTAATTGATATCATTTTTTTTTTAATTAGTCGGACCGGGTAATTTCGTGCAGTTGGCACGTTAGTATAGGCAGTGATGGATACAGAGGGCATTCTCCAACCCCCCCCCCCCCCCCATCTCTTTCTAAACATTTTTTTTAATTAGTCGATCCGGGTAATTTCGTGCAGTTGGCAGTTTAGTATAGGCAGTGATGGATCCAGAGGGCATTCTCCTCCCCCCCACCCACCCCTCTTTCTCCCCTTTTCTTGAATTATTTAAAAAAAAAAAAATTCCGAGTGGAAGGTCGTGAAAATTAACCATTTCCCCCAGTACTATTCACCCATCACATTTGGACCCCCCCCCCCCACTTCTTTCAGAAATCATGCATCCACGCCTGATTGGGCCTACTTGAAATAAACATGGTATGTATTAATTAAATGTTGTTTTTTCATAACTCAGTAAGCAATTGTATTCTCACAATAATTATTAGTGTTACTGTGAGTTGAAATAAAATGCCTAATAAGTTTTTGTTTCCCAGTTGGTCTATTTCTCTTTATTATATCAATGTAAAACTAGCACTTAGCCATGTTGTCTTAGGCATAGCGCAAATATACCAAAATACGCAGCACAGGGGGTCTCATGTCCATAGAACCGATTTTCAGTGTGTATAAAATGTACTGTGCAAAACCGCGAATATATAGGCCCTACACGAAATAAAAACTGGCGAAAAAAGATGGGGCTGAGCCCCCTAGCCCCATTACCACCCCCTCATCCACCCCACCCCCAGCCTCCTACGGGCCTGGGTCTATTATAGTTTGTAGGTTTTAGTTTTAGCCGGAAAACGCATTTTAAAAAATCTTCGATTTACAAAAAGGTATTGGGGCATTATTCTCCGCCCCCACCCACCCTTCGACTCCCTCCACTTTCAGGAAGTTCCCCGTCACCGTCTCTTCCCACCCCCTCCCCCCGCCCACTTCCAGGAAGCTATAGCATTGCCATTGTCGCCCATGAGGCATGAATGTTAAACACATTTTATGTAAAGCTAAATCTATTTTGAATTTGTGGGAAAGGTGACCCTTTTGCTTAGGCTACAACTGACGAAGTGTAACGTCAATCAAAGGAATCATAATTCATGGCTGCCGGATCTGGGGCGACAGGGGTGGCGATAGACACCCCAGTAATTTGTCCAGAAGCCATTAAAATCGTTTTTACAGTATCTAAATTTCAAAATTTTCCCGGGAGAGCATGCCCACTATCCATCAACATCGCTCGTCCGCCGCCCCAATATCACAATCGTTCCAGTGGCACTGTAATTAGTAGTCCGAGTTTCTGACGTTAGACAGCTGTTATTAGTAATTAACAGCTGTCTAACGTCAGAAACTCGGACAATGTAATTAGAAGTCATAGGTGTACGAAATTACCCGGACTTACTCTATTAAAGCACTCCGATTAATTCTTCCTGTCGATCCCAACGTAAACATTAACGCAGCACCCTGCGCTGACGTCACATATTGCGTCACAAAATTATGTTTAATGTAAATTTTACGTCATTGATATTTGCTTAGTATTGTCAGCGAGTAGCCCACCACCATGTTGGGTTCAGTTAATATGCAGTGACCGAGAATTATTCAGTGTCGGGACGCTATACAAAAAGAAAATTGTACCTTTTTTAAATTTGTATTTTTTCATGATCGTGATCCTTGTTTACAATATGGCGGTAAATCCTAAAATGTCTGAAGATGATGTAGAGAAGTTGGAAAAAGACGGTAGGTTAAAAATCGTAGCCGTAGCCGCCGTAGGCCCATGGGAACAGGCCCACCTATGATAGCAAGGGGCTGCAGCCCCCCCCACCCAATAATTTAAAATGTTAATGTTATTCTTGTGTTATTTGGTAATGTCAGTTGCTTCTTAGTATTAGCAGCCTCCCCAATATGAATTTCGTTCCAACGCCACTGATAGGCTATCCCACTCCCCTTCCCCCGTCCAGGCCTGCACGAGAATACTCCAAAGTATTCAGTTATTAACTATTTAATGCTTTAATATCTCTACTTAATTTAATTAATTTTGTGTTTCGGATCCCACAAAGTTTAAAAATCAATGGGAGATGCAGATAAACACAACTCGTGGTTTCTTTTTAAACACAACACAAGCATAAATACCACGTATTTGTACCAAAGAGAGTATATCTAGAAGCGTTAGATTTTGTTTGTGCCGTTGCTATATTGAAGTCTGAGGACATCACCATCACATGATCACCTGTTTTGAAGAAAATGGCTGACTCAGGCTGTTCGACAGTAGGGGTGGATGCAGGATTTCGGAAAGGGGTGTGTCCAAATTTGATGTCTGATTAGGACTGGAGGAAAATGGTTAATTTTCACGTCCTTCCACTCGGAAAACATTAGTCCAAGACTAGGAGGATATATGTAAACAAAATTCCAGTAAAAGGGGGGTCCAGACCCTCTGGACCTCCTTCCTGATTCGCTACTGCACAGACAGATGCCATTTTATTTAGCCAGACAGAGCTGTAAAGTGATAGCAATAGCTTTGCTGACATGAAGTGGAAATCCATTTAAATTCTGAAGGCCACATTCATAAAATATTTATAAATACTGTTAGTTGAATTATAAAGTGTAAACAATTTTGATGCAATTATTGTATGTGCTAGTTTTTTTTTAAATCGAGAAAAATGTAATTAGCACATACAATTTGACACAAGCGTCACAGAAAATCAATGTGGGCGGACGACCCGAAACACAAAATTCATATATTATGAGGGCCATATAATAATATTCCTACTCATTAAGGACACCACACAAATCAGTGGCAGATCCAGAAAATCTATTTAGTGGGGCCCTAAAGAATCCTCGGATCCTTTAACGTTAAATAATAATTAAAAAAAATTAAATATTGTTTATATCGCAAAATTTATGGGCACTGCGGGCCTTTCACACACACACACACACACACACACACACACACACACACACACACACACACACACACACACACACACACACACACACCCTGTTCCACCACTGCAAATGTATGTAAATTAATATATACAAACTAATGAATATAGTGCTAAAATATTAAGACTGTAAAATGGATCCCTTCTTGGTGACGGGCAAACTGTTCATGGTCCATAGAATGATGAATAGGGTCTAAGGTATCATAGGGTGACCAGTTTTGGTGGGCATAAGCAATAAACTGAAAAATACAGCAATTTTATAAAATGTACTTAAGTTATAAAGTTTCTTTACAATTTACAATTTAAAAGATTCATTACAAAAGCAAAAGAATAGATAAGTACTTAAATACATAATTAAATAGATAAATTGTTCCTGAAAAACACAAATGCAATGTGATTAAAAACAATTGCCTTTGTAATACTTGTTTTAAATTGTAAAGAGACCTATCTTTGTATTGGAGGTTTTGTTCCATTAATGTGCATAACATAACATTAAAAGGCACCAAAACAAATAGCGACCACCCGAGGTCACATTGATAATTATATCACCTATTTCGGTAGATGACTAGAACTGAGTGGTTACCCACAGATTAAAATTAAGGCCACTGTTTTTGTAATTAAATATTTCATGGATACCTTGACGTGTTTACAAAAGTCCCGCTGCTCTTTTTTTTTTAATTCTTTTTTTCCCCATATTCTTTTTTGTGACATATATATATGCATTTTAAATTCGATCGGAGTCGGCCTCCAGTTGCCATTTTTTAATAATCTCGCAATGTGCAAGAGTTCAGGTTCAAGACGAAAGTTTGACGTGACCATTCCAAAATGACGTACGTATATATTTTTTTCTCCTGCGATCGCAAATTGGGCTTGGAGGGTGGGGTTGGGGAGTGTTTTTCTCTTCCCTCCCCCACCTTCTTCATCAAAATTTAACAAAAAAATCCGTGAAACATTTGATCAAAAAACCGTGGCCTAAAACAGTACGAAATACAACTGTAACTGCCTCGTTGGTGCAGTGGTTAAGCTATTGGATTCGTGGCTTGTAGCTAATGGGATCAAATCTTAGTCGAGCAATGGGCTTTTTAATATCAGTATCAGCTTCAACCCAGAGTGAGTGCTACGCAAGGCTCAGTGGGTAGGTGTATATCACTTACATCGACCAGTGGTCCACAACTGGTTTATCAAAGGCTGTGGTACATGCTATCCTGTCTCTGGGATAGTACATATAAAAGATCCCTTGCTATTTATCGATAAGAGTAGCTGCATTAATGTGGCGGCAGCGGGTTTCGTCTCTCCTACTAACACTAACCCAAACAGACAGCACAGGAAGCTGAGTTGTGTGCCCAGAACTGCATGCTTGAACCTTAATTGGATATAAGCTCGAAAATAAATACTCCCAATGCAACTGTAAAGTTGTCAAATGTATCTTCACTAAAAATACACAAATAAATTATTTTAAACTGATTTTAGTATGGGTTTTTTAAATTATTAATTGAGGTGCATTAAATATTAAAATCTTATTTAATTGGGAACACAAACAATAAATCAAATTAAAAATCTATTTTAAATAAATCAATAAAATGTGTTTTTATAATATTATAAATAGCAGAAAGAATTTTTTTTGTTTTGAAATGGTTAATTCATGTAGAAGGTACATTATTTTGCATTTGAATCACATTCATGAAACAATGACATTTTAAAAAATTGATCGACTCAACGTGGAATTCCATATACCATGGTTCAGTTAAAACATCTTGCATGATATGACAAATGCATGTAAGGTTTATTCGTAATTAATATTTAGAGCACAAAGCCCCTTGAATTCCGTGGGAATGTGCCTTTAAGAAATATACTAAATTTAGATGTGAATCAGTTTGAAATATAATATGGATTGTTGACCTGTTTTGTACTAATTTTCTCAAATCTTTCGTGTAGCCTATGTGACAGCAGTTTGTTACATTTTCTACACTAAAATGCCTTTAAACTGGCAACATAGGTTTCCAGCTGTGAATACACTTATGTCCAACCTGCGCACCCACCGAAACAGGTCATCCACTGAAATAGGGCACCCGACTATATTGACTTCTTGGTATAATAGAACAAACGTAAGTTATTGTGCATAGTGGGTGACGGGGTTGTTTCTACACTCTTCGCTTAGGAGGACAATCTTCTTTCTATCTTATTTATTTCATTTTTAATTTATTTTTTTATTTTATTATTATTTATTTATATTTATATATAATAATATATATACCGAGCCTTAGTTATCATTGCACAGGTTGTAATGCAGTTTAATTGGGTTTTGTAGATTTCCCTCCAGCGCTAGAGCTGATGTCAAAACCAACAATATTAATTCAATGTGCATCATCAGTAAATAGAAGCCGTCGTCGAAAATGCAGTATTTCTGGTTCCTTGCAAACAAATATTCCAACCATTCATTATGGGTCACAGTCTGTCCCTTGCTTGAAACCCAACACAGTAAAGGAAAAATTTGAAAGAGATTTTCAAACAGAGATGCAGAAGTTCCAAGCACTTGGTTTGGATCTGGAGGTTCTCGAAAATAAAGACCAGCAGTGGCAAGTGTTGCAGACTCTCAAAGCCATTGGGAAGCCAATGCAAGTAAAGAAGAGGATCAGGTATTATGGCTATGATATGCACGTATTGAAGAGTTTCAGATTGTTTTGTAATGTTAATGGTAAAATAATGTGGACCAAGGGTGCAGACCTATTTATCTGTAAAATAATATAGAAAAAAAAGAACAAATTGTAAAAAGAAAAGGGCAAGGCATTGTCCATTAGCTTCTCCTTCTGGATCTTTATCTCTAATCCCATCAACATATAAATGCACCCCAGGGTTTCTTTGTTTCTAAACTAAAGATAAAGCATTCAATTTTATGGTAAACCATTAAAGGCTATTTCACAATATAATGCATCACTGATCAAAGGTCTGATGCAGTATACCCATCTGAATTTATAGACACATTTTCATTGCTTTGATGATCAGATCAGATCAGACTGGTTCCACCAAAGGGGCAGATGGTGCTCAGTGTTTAGGTAATTTATAAACACAAGAACTAGATTAGCCTTAACAGAGCCGGGAGCAAACAAATATATTGGGCCGGTTTTAATGTAATTAAAAACAGTTATATTCAAATGTTTTACTCTCATTTTTTTTACTCAGAATTTTGGGCCGGTCATAATCTTTGGCCGGTGGAATTTGCCCCCATTATAAGCCACTACTGATACCAGTAGCATCCTCTTCCATGTGCTGTTATGGGGAAATGGAACAGTCCACTAAATATGTTGTAAAAAATCTAAGGAACACAATCTGGAAAACTACTACATTCTACAGTGTTGAAATAAGTTGGGAACTGTTATTCAGGTTACCATATATTGTTATACTGAAATTTCCTGCGCATTGCTCACGGGCTAAGTGATTTAAAACATTAAAAATGCCCCTGCAGGCTATCTGGCATTGTGGGCTATGTGATCGTAATTACTTTTATTTTTTTAATAAACATGCGGGTGATAAAACAAAATAAAAAAATAAAATAATAATGACTGACAAACTGTGATCTAAACCTAGCTGCAACTGAAAAATGATGGAATCCCAGGCAAATCGCAGAAAGAGCGCACGTCTGGTCGCAGAGGTCGTGGGTGATCGCTTGAGCAAAATCTGTTGCAGCAAGGTCAATAGTCATGTTCAAAACTTCTAACCAGCGATTGCAAATTGTAAGAGGTCGCAGACTGGTCTTACATGATCGTACCACCAGTTGTGTATTGTCACACCACCAGTTGTGCATGATCCCGGATCAAGCAGTTGCATTATTGGTTGTGCTACCTGATGATTTGTAGTGCCGTCTGTTGCCGCGATCGCGAGCTTTTATATCTATCGGGCCACTGACTGCATGTCACCACGATTGATAGCTCATCCCCACCACTAGTAGCACGATTACCTACAATTGATTTTGCGACTGATCTTCTCCAATAAGTGTTGATCGTAGGATGGCCTAACACCAGTCTTAAGAGCAACCACTGTATGTGACTGCAAATGGAGATCGTAGCAAACATTACCGATTGATCGT
The DNA here is from genome assembly GCA_032355785.1 of Symmetromphalus regularis. Lineage (NCBI taxonomy): Eukaryota > Metazoa > Mollusca > Gastropoda > Neomphalida > Neomphalidae > Symmetromphalus > Symmetromphalus regularis. The sequence goes on along the minus strand of JAULBS010071956.1, from coordinate 10,894 downwards.
ATCTCGGCCAGATCGCCACCAATCGCATGATCCAGACATCGTACGATTTGGTGTGACTGAGGCATAAATGAAATAAGCATTAAACCTGCATTAAACATAAGTTTTGTTGGTGATCATCTGAATGTTTAATGTAAAATGTCTTTCAGAGATTTCAGATCTAAAGTTTGTAATTTAACTAAAATATTTAAACACATTTATTATATGTGTTGAAATTATTTTAAAGATACTAGTTTCTTTAGAAGTATAGTTGTTCTGTAAGCTAGTGCAAAAAGCTAACGTCATAGGTTCTTCTGTTTTTCAGAAACATTATATTTTCAGAACCAGTTAAAAAAAGAAGTGGATACCATGAATGTGTAAACCAGTTTAAACAGGTTGTAAGAGTTTTGTTTCCTTGTTGTATTCATTCTCACAACATCAGGGGTCACTCGAGTCTGTGGGACCCTTGACAAATATAGTTCATAAAAGCCCTAGCCGAGAAAATATTCTTTGATTGAATGCTTCGCATCATGAGAAGCATCCAATCACAATTTTTCTTTCATCGGCCTTCACCTTATTGATATAAATAATGAATCTTGGAAGAGAGGAAAAAATGAACGGAAATACAACGGTTATCAAAAACATCAGTTTCAAAGGTAATACCAAAAATGTAAAGTAATGACAGTTGCCTTGTTCGTAAGGAACTGTTACTAAAGAATAACAGGCACTTTATATTTAGTTATAGTTTTACTGTATAAAAGCAACTTAACGAAGTGTTGGAGTATTTTCCACAGTAATATGACAGTTCTTCATTACATACTTATAAAACGAGTGATTTGATTGGATAATATGTTTAAGTATGATATCACCAAACATATTTTCGTATATATGGCACAGTAAGCAGCCCATGTTTTATGCACTAAATTTGTCAGGGGTCCCATGGACTGTAGTGACCCCTTGCATTATGAGGATAAGTTGTATTGAGGCATGTGGTTAAATGTTTCTTAGACTAGAGCATATCTCTGAAAATGTTACCGGTTGGGGTATTTTTGAGTAAAAGTTGGTATCCAGTCCTATTAACCTATTTTAGGGGATTGATTACAAAAAAATAGGATACCAAGCTGAATTTTTAGATTTTGACCCTCAAAATCGAAAAACAAAATGGCCGCACGAAATAGCTAGTTTTTCTGATTAAATATTTCACCTTGCAAAAGTATGTCCAAATTATTCCATCTATCTCCAAATTTGCACTTTAGGATGAACAAATTTAATAAAAAGACTTATTAAAAACAAAATGGCAGCTAGGTGGCTGAAAAAAAATCAAGATGGGTGCCACAGTCTATATATTTAAGACAGCCCGTGGGCAAGATAGGATCCACGTGTACCTCCATCCCATAACTCTACTATGTACACTATGTTTTAGCAAGCCCTAAGATGTCCTAAACATGAAATCAATTAGTAACAGTAAACAAAATTTGAATCTACTACACTTATTTCACCAATATTGGAAGTTACCCTAAAAACGTGAAATCAATTAGTAACAGTAAACTAAATTTGAATTTACTACACTTATTTCACCAATATTGGAAGGTACCCTAAAAACGTTATGTTTTCGAAGATGTCATGCAAAAATCTATATGCTCACTATTCTCTTCACCATGACACCAACAAATGGTATAGGGTTAAGTATTATCAGGGGTGAGAATTGTCTGCATGATTTTATCTCCCCAGGATCAATCTTGTGAATCGCCTAAATCCGATGAGATAATTTTGAGTGGGTTGTGGTCCATTTTTTTTTTTGCCCTTTCTCGAAAAAAGCCCAATTTCAGGCAAAAATGTTTTCCAGAAAGTAAAAAATAGATTTGAAACAGCTCCCGTGAAAAACAAGTGAGCGGTCGGCACTCTGTATTCTGTGAACGATCATGCTTTACTTTAGTTTCCTGCAGATCACTTCGGCGGTATCCAACATTCTACGGTAAATTGCAAGCACAGAGGATCTCGGGGCACTTATTGGTCGAAAGCAGTCACATGGAAATCCAACAGGGCTACGCTCATAAGCTTGTCTCCGCAATGTGACCATAGCTCGTAAAATTTGCATTAGAGACAATTTGTTTCAATGGAATTGGGACACAGGAATATGGATGAATTAAAATAAATTGATAAGACAGGCAAAAACTAATTTAAGTGGAATTTGTTGGAGAAAAAGGACCCTCAAATCTCTCCAGAATGTACCATTTCCCTCTGTATTTCAGAAAAAGTTCCTACCTTGGGAGGGGGCATCGCCCCCTTCCAAACCCTCCAGATCAGTAGCTTCACTCCCTCACAAAAAATGAATGCTTTGGCCTTGTGACCTTAAAAACATCCAAAATGAAAGGAAATGAGCTTTCTAGTTGGTTTTCCATGAAATGTACCTCTCCGTTCACATTTAAATAAAATGCAGCTGTTTTTCTCATTTGCCATATTCAGCTCTGTATTATATACTAAACAAAAGCTTATGATCTGCTGGTTATCATGGTATATAGTAATGCAGGATTAGTGCAATTAATCAATGACTAAATCATAATTAAAGAACCACACCCCATTTCTTATTATGGCAGCCCATAAAATTCCCCAATTTTTATGTTTTCTTTCTGACAAAACCTCTTCAACTGTAAGTGATATATTTACTAGCTCCTTTTATTCTGCTTTATCATAGTTTTCAATTGACACCAAAATTAGCTACATAGCATTAAAACATAACGAAATATCATATTTTGAAAATTACCAGGCATGTCAAATATTGCTATTGAGATGCGTATTACCGACATAGTCTGTTGGCCAAGTGGAGTCTCCATGCACACACACACCCCAAACCCCCATAATCCTTCATGAATGGTACGATTTTGTTCAATCTATTAAAAGATGATTATTTTATTTGGACATTCTTTTGCAAGGTGAAATGTTTAATCAGAAAAACTAGCGATTTTGTGCAACCATTTTGTTTTCGATTTTAATTGTCAAAAACTAAGAATTCAACTTGGTATCCTATTGTTTAATAATCAGCACCCCCAAAATAGGTTAATAGGACTGGATACCAACTTTTACTCGAAAATGCCCCAAACACTCCTTTTTTTTAAATGGATCATTATTCCTTCTACTTTTTTAAAATTTTATTTTGTTATTATTTAAAAAAAATTGCTGCTGTTGGCATCCCTTTTTATTTGTGAAATTCAGAATTTTCCCATGTTGAAATATAAACATGCAGGTACTCTAATTAAATGAGCAGGCTTAAACTTGAGTTAAAAGTAACATATTCATTGGGGGGTATTTTTGTTTGTTTTTTTGTTTTATTTTTATATAAAAAAACAATTTTAAAATTCTTGGAATTGTTTTTCCATTACCTACTAAGTAACTATTAACATAATCACCCACTTTCTGGTTTCATGCCCCTGTTTCGTGTTATTTGTTCTTCAGGTTGTTGTACCTGCCTCAGAAATTTGTTTTAACATTAGCTTTTATTCCTTTATTTATTCATGTGTTTATTCAGTCATTCATTTTGGTGCAGTGCTTATATATTGATGTAGGGTTGGAAAATGATCTTTATTGTACTTGCCCTCAGGAAAGTGAAACCTAGAAACTTACTTGCCCTGAACTGTACAATACTTGTCCAAATTTTGATGCGATGGATGATAAATTTTTAAGTGCAATAAAATATATAAAGAAATATTTCTGATTTGCATGGTCTTTATTTGTTTAGTTTAAAGCTGCTGCCGGCAGCAAAGAAACTTGTAATGGGTTCCTGAGCCATGACAAAAATAATTCTTCGATTGTTCGTTATTTTGCAGAGGTTACTCACTTACTAGTTAAAAAACTATTTTAAGACATAAATACAGATGATCCATAGCATTTTTCCTAGCATAAAGTAAGTACTTTAAAAAAAATTCAAAATCAAATTGTTATATGTTATTTTTCCACCCTGTCCTGTCCTGTAATGTAATTTGTTTTCTGTTTTCAAGTTTTGGGAGAAGGTTAGGATTCGTTGCATTGATCTTCAGAATCTATTGGAGATATGGGGTTCTCCTTTACACCAGATAGAAAGTGAGTTGTTTTTTAAAGTTGCAATAATTTAACATATTTTACAGGGGTGAGAATTGTCCGCAGATTTTATCTCACAAGGATCGATCTTGTGAATCACCTAAATCCAATGAGATAATTATGAGGGGGTGAAGTCCAGTTTTTTGGCCCGTTTTTCTTCTAAGCAATGAAAAAGAGCCCGATCTTGGCCAGAAATATTTTCCAGAAAATAAAAAATAGTTTGGAAACGGCTTCCGTGAAAAACAAGTTAGCGGTTGGCACTCGGTATTCTGTTAACGATCATTCTATGCTTCAGTTTCTCACGGATCACTTTGGCCACATCCATCAGAAAATTGCGAAGCACAAAGTATCTCGGGGCTCTTATTGAAATCCAATATGGCTGCGTCCATAAACTTCTAATCTGCAGCGTGACCATAGCTCGTAAAATTCACGTTAGAAACAATTTGTTTCAATGGAATTTGGCAACAGGGATGTGGATGATATAAAATAAATTGATAAGACAGGCAAAAACAAATTTAAGTGGAATTAGTTGGATGAAAAGGACCCTCAAAGTTCACCAGAATTTCCCTCTATTTCAGAAAAAGCTCCTACCTTGGGAGGGGGCACTGCCCCCTTCAAAATCCTCCACCAGATCGGTCGCTTCACTTCATCACACAAAATTCTTGTATTTGGGTTGGGTTTTTTCTCCTAAAAACATCTAAATGAAAACAGAGAGCACATTCTTGTTGCTATTCCATGAAATATGCCCTTTGACCATGTTCTCTGACCGCAGTTTTCATATAAAAAAATTTAAGCTGTTTTTCTCATTTGCCATTCTCAGCCCTGATTTTAATGATGAGCTACAACAAAACACCACACCCTTAGAAAATATAATACTATTCTGATATTAAAGGCATACTCTCATGGAATTTAAGTGGCTTTGTGGTCTAAATATTTATTAAGAATGAAACTTACATGTATTTGTGATACTCTATATCCCTCTTCATATCACGCAAGATGTTTTAACTGAACTATGGTATAGGGAATTCCATGTCGCATTTACAATTTAGAGTTTGTTACCGTAATTCAGTTATTATTTTTAAAATATTGAAAATAAGCGAGATGCTGTGGTTATGTAAGTAGTTGAATGAAGTATTTCTATAGACAAATGTTTATACTTAAAATTAATTCTTTGTTTGGAAATTAATTTGGTCAGTGGTCTCTGAGAATATGCCTTTAAACGCATACTCCCACGGACACTTGACCTAATTAATTTCCAAACAAAGAATTAATTTTAAATATAAACATTTGTCTATAGAAATACATCATTCAACTACTTACATAATCATCGCATCTCGCTTATTATCAATATTTAAAAAATAATAATAAATTATGCTCACACTAGTCACAGACAAATAAATCGAAAAAATAATAATGTTTGGGTTTTTTTCGTTGAAAGTGTGACGTATATATTTCGTGTCACATGACGGGTATTCCTCGTTAAAACGTCTAAATATTTTTTTTGCTGCTAAAACATTTCATACCAGTTTATTTTGCCCCACAAGGAGTGCCAATCTTGAAATTTAAAATTTCTATATGTGAAAAAAATAGATCTACTCAACATGGAATTCCTTATAACATGGTTCATTTAAAATTCTTGCGTGATATGAAAACGAGATCTAGTATAACAAATACATGGAAGTTTCATGATTTCATAATCAATATTTAGACCACAAAGGCACTTAAATTCCGTGGGACTATGCCTTTAAGATATTTGATAACTTTTAGTTTTGTTTTTATGAGTACTGCCATAATGATGACAGGAGCAGATGCAGAATATCTGAAAGGGGTATCCAAAGGTGAATTTCTGAAAAGGGGTCTCCAAAGGCTATGAGTAAATAAAAATGGTGGGAAAATGGTTAATTTTCATATCCCTCCACTTGATAAATGGTTAAAAAAAATAAAAAAAATTCTAGAAATGGGGGTGGGGGGTCCAGACACCCCTACGCCCTGCTGGACCCGCTACTGTAATAACTGCAGAAGAGAAAAATGTTGTCATTGCCACTCTACTATAAATACAGATTGAATAATTTGCTGCATTGTCGTTAAACAAATTTTCTTTTTCTTCCCCTAGGTCTTCAGGGTACTGGTGTGTTGTCTTACTTCATATTTCTTCGCTGGATGTTGGGTCTCAATTTCCTTATCTTTATTCTCATGTTTGGCTTCATTGTACTACCAATGCTTTTACTGCCAGAACAAAAGGACATCACCTATAGCGATGATGCTGATCTGCGAGTTTCTATCGAGTGTTCTAGACATTATTTCTATGATATTAGTTTGAACACACATCCCGTTAATGACTTCTTTGACGGCACAGTAAGTTGCAAGTTGTAGGGTGAGCTTTGGCTTTATGCACCTTATTCATTTATAAGGAATTAATCTACAGTACAATGTGATCCAGTATTGGTAAAATGTGTAAGAGAACATTCTCAGTTTTGTTTTTCTATCATATAATTTGGGTCCAGCAGCAGTACCCGTATCCCTCACTTTTATCATCTGAGTTATATCAGTATGACTGTAAAATCATGTAATGTCCATAGATGAATAGAATTTGATATGCTTGAGTTTGATGATAAATATAGATTAAGTTTGTCAAAACACTAAACATAAAAATAATAAGCAGACCATTTTTTAAATTATATTTTTGTATGGAGCATTCTGTTTTGTAACTGAAGTGGTTCAGAAGGGTGAGAAATGCTTAATTATTAAATGTTATATTAAATACTGGTTAGTAAGGGGAAAATATGCCCCCTCCAACCACTCCAACAACCCTTAATGTGTTAAGCATTTCATTACAAATTAAATACAGCAAAGCAAAGTAAAATTTGTTTTATTTAACGACACGTCTAGAGCACAATGATTTTTATCTTATCATCTGCTATTGGATATCAATCATATGGTCATTCTGACATATTTATTAAGAGGAAACTGTCCCACAGACAGGACATCACATATCACAGCCTTTGATGAACCATTTGTGGACTATGGTTGGAATGAAAATAACCCGAATTGCCATTGGGTCCACTGAGAAGGATCGATCTGACTATCGACCGCTTCAGACAGACACTCTACTGTTTGAGCTACATCCCACTCCAATTAAAGACAGCAGTCGTAGTTAAAAAGTTGAATGCACCATGATAGACAAAAACAAACAAAAAATTTAAATACAGATTGCTGATATGATAACAGTATAAGACAATTCAGCCATAGTTTGCCTGAAAAAGCTGGTGATTGTTTCTTTAATTCATAATTCTGTTTGATGAAATTTTATTTTCAGGGCTGGATGGAAAAGACGTACTTGTTCTATGGGTCATTTGAAGACAGAGAGCTTAAGGATAGATCGAGCAGTGTATCCAAATCTCCCATTATGTACAACATCTCTCTCGCTTACTTCTTCACACCAGTTTCATGTCTTATCATCTGTCTCATTCTCATGCTTAGCTAGTAAGTCAAAAATGCTATAATATCCAAACTTATAAAATAGGTATAGACTGATATATATACATGTATATGCATGGTCTAACGATATTTTTAATTAAATATTATTTACAACCAAATGTAATAGGAAAACTAAATTGCTGGTTGCTACCTCTGAAACTTCAAAAACTTACTTTTTATAGTCTAAATGACATGTAAAACGGTTTAAGAATATCAGATCTGGAAAGTTGTTTTGATTTTTAATTTGGTAGATTCATTATTATGGGGGTGAGAATTATCTACAACTTTTTGGGGGACCAAATTGGTCACTTTTGAGATCATTGTAACTCTGAGGAGAAATTTCTTTAGTGGGGGGGGTGGGGGGCAAGGTTAAGTACAATTTTGCAAACTTGGAATTGGGTCACTGATAAAAACAGTATGTATGATTTGTTTGGTTTCTTTGATTCCATTCTTAAAAAATAACAACATAATTTTACTTTGGTTTACACATGTTATTATTTTTTTAGATGAAAGAAAATTGCATTTCCGGCTGTCTATGTTTTAACATTTCCTAGGGTGTTCCCACCGGATTTCCCTACATTGAAATCACTTCATGCCTTGCATATTCAATTCCACTCTGCTAACATAAGGCCATGGTTTTTTTATTAAATGTTTCACGGATCTACCGACATGTTTACAAAAGTCCCGCAGAAAAAAATAAATTTAAGAGGTCTATTTTTTTTTAAATTCACCCTGCCGATACTCACATTTTCATTCCCAACCAAAAATAAAAAATCTGTAAAATCTGTCCAATGTTTTCTGTGGGAGTAAAATTGACAATCTGGATTAGAAATGCAGGAATTTGTTAATATATGAATCTGAAATTTGATCAGAGTCGGCCTTCGTTTGCTATTTTTTTAATTATCTTGCAATGTGTGAGAGTTCAGGTTCAGGACAAGAGTTTGACGTGACCATACGAAAATGGCATCATATATATATTTTTTTCCCTCTAACTATGGCAAATTGTGCTTGGAAAAAAATAAAAATAAAGAGTTTTTACCCTTTTTTCCCCCCTCCAACAAAATTGGCCAAATAAATCTATGAAACCTTTAATAATTAAAAAGATGGCCTAATATTCAGTCTTGAACTGAAAAACTTTCTGCTGATTTTGAAATTTGCCATTCTTTTATTTATTTATTCAAAAAATTTCAAATTATGATTTATTGATTTATTTAAAAAAATTAAATTATTATTTTTTTATTTAGAATATTTATGAAGTATTAGTATTACATGTATTTTATTTATTATTTTTAATCTAAATATGTTTATTTATTTTAAAAATTTAAATTATTATTTATTGATTTATGATTTTTTTATTATTATTATTATTATTTTTTTTTGCTTAGAGTATATTTATGAGGTATTATTTTATTCATTATTCTTAATTTTTAATCTAAATATGTTTCAGCACTTTTAAGAATTTACGACAAAAGATCACGGATTTTGATGAACTGAATAATTCTTACTGCAACATAGTGTTTGGTAGTTGGGACTTCAGTCTACAAAACAAGAAAATGACACTCTTAAAACACAAGCAGATTCGTTATAAAATAGAGGTAACCTATATACTTGTCTGTAAGTAGAATTTTTAACACAAAAATATTCATAATATTAAAAACATACCGGTACACTTTATTTATGTTTCAGGCATAAGCCTTTATCAAAATTGAAAAATATTTTAGGAATTACTTTAGGACATATCGTATAATTATTAGTAGTAGTATATGACGGGATCACTTAGTATATCAGTATGTGTGTATAGTTGTTAGTGTATGACATCACAATTGTTAACGTCAATAAAACGGGCTTATATACACTGTATATATATATATACATGAATTTCAATTTTAATTTCTCATATCGTAATATATTATTCATGTGTAATGTCTCCAAAATGTAATTCCTAAAATATTTTTCAATTTTGATAAAGGCTTATGGCCAAAACGTAAATAAAGTGTATGGTTTTAATATAATGGATGTGTTTTATCCCCATGGATTTTTTATAAACTTCACAAATATATTATCAAAAAAGCTGGGAATTCGACCTTCAGACCTGCAAATACAAAATCTGCATAACTATAAAATAGGTTATGCCAAAAAGAATTGCATAACCTATTTTGATTTGCAAAACCAGTTTAAAAAAAATGTGAAACAACGTTAAAATTAGTTTTAAAAAATATAACCATTGTCACTTTGAAGTAAAAAGGAACTGTAATAATACATTTGCAGTATACACATCACACTTATACCTAATCATTTTTTTGCTTAATACACGCGATTCTCAAAATTTTAATTTGTTAATGAAAACCTCACACGTGATATTTGGTTGTTCTCCGTAATCAGCTGAAGATTTCCAATTAACATTTATTAATGAAACATCGCAATTTATGATTGGCTGCATTTTGAAGGAATTCCCTTAAGTGATATCTAACAACCAACGAGAATACTTTACACTTCCCAACATAAAGTATTCTAACAAGACTGGTATTTGTAATTTCTGTTATGAATGTTGGAAATCAGTCAAGTTGTACTCCGAGAAAAGATGTTAGAAACTTTATTTATCAAATTTTATATAAACGGTAAATCGGTTATGTGACATAAATTTGCATAACCGTTGCATGAACGAAACGATCGTTCATGCAATTTGTGCAGGCCTGACCTTATAAATGTTTAGGTTTCGCAAAATACAGAAGTGGCAAGACAAATGTTGTCAAAGAAACAAAATCAACAGACATTTTCCGAATGGTCTCCATATTAAAGGAGAATATCAGCTGATTTCTGTTACCCGGAAGATGTAATCAGTCAAAGATTTCCAAATTTATACATTATAATACAGAGAACGAGTTTTAATCACTTGAATAATGTTTGGCCAATTTGAAGTGAAATCTATTTTACAAACTTGTATTTCTATTCATATTTGATGAATTGGTGAACAGCTAAACACCCAGATTTGATAGTCATTAAATAAAACAACACTGTTCAACTGTAAAATTAATACAAAGTATTAAAAACATTTCAGAACTGAAGTTGTTTGAACTTATTAGGTATTGTATCAGTATTCAATCTAGTGCTGTTACTTACTAGTAATTAGTTTCATTTCCTAATTGTATCCAATGTAGAATTCAGAGTGCAACAAGGGCAGATCCAGTTAAGGCCCAGTCTCATTCCCCTAAATGTTAAAGTGTCCTTTTTATATAAATATAGTCCCTTGTTGGACTCGGTGGTGGGTGGGGAGCATGGTAGATGAAACTTAAGAGCCATTAAAATGACTAAAAACAAAAATTCAAATTCTTCTGATGGGACCCTGAAAAGGGTCCACACCGAAGTT
>JAULBS010071945.1:0-21300 GCA_032355785.1 Symmetromphalus regularis | reverse complement strand
TTTGTAAGGGCCTCGGTAAACCTCGGCCCTCACAAGCACATTTTCTCCCTTGGGTTGGAATTGCCTTGTCTATACCTGACAACGGTGATAGATTCTATTAAGCAATATTAAAATGTTTACTGTGATTCTTCTTTTTTTCATTACGTTTTCTTTTTCTTCTTTTTTGTTTGTTTGTTTGTTTAACAAGACCACTAGAACACATTGATTTGTTAATCATCGGCTATTGGATGTCAAACATTTAGTAATTTTGACACATCTTAGTCAAATGTGAGACAGACTCCTAGATGTTTTGAACCACTGTCTTCTGCTTGAGAGTCTCATGTCCTATCACTGGACCACCAAGGCTTACTTATTATGATTCAGTCTTTTCTACAGATTTCGAAACAAGATGAGCAATCCATTGCTTGCCTGAAAATCATTCCAGACAAGAAATTTTAAAATCAGGACAGAAGTTCTGCTGATTTTCACATTTTCCAGGGTAAACCAAAACGACAGAAGGAGAGTGCAGAAACATTTACCCTTTTTTCCGTTTTCAGGAAAGTGTAAGGCAAGTCACATAACCATTAAAAGGGGTTGGAAAGGATGATTATAGTTCAGAAAATGGATAATAAAACACTAATTGTACATAAATCCAACAAACATGTTTGAAACATAACAGAAAAGCAAACACATACATGTAGATGGAAAAAGCAATTTTTTTGTTTTGTCGCAACATTGTGCAACTTCATCATTATCATACCGTGCCTCTTCAAAAATCAATACAGCACCACTGCAAATAATGACTGAATTCAGTTTGGTACTGTAATTCCTTGTTTGTTAGGCGATTCTTCACTCTTGGAACTATTCTTGTATTTACTAAACTAATTTTACAGTCAGGCCTCATTAAAACGAGCTGCTGTTGTAACAATTTTGTCACAAGTTATTGCTCATGTTGTAAATGTGAACAATTTACTTCCAGTATCACAACAACATATCCAGAACTAAAAAAAATCACAATACAATATAGTGAAAGTTTTATTTAATAAGGAGAGGTACCAACTACAGTATAGGCCTAATAAACATATAATATCTCAAAAGGAGCTGATCAAAAAGTGACGTTGCAGGATCACTCATAATTATATATATTTTTTATTACACATTAACAAAAATTATATAAGATATCCAACAAATATATTTATGTTTATTCAATTAGTTAAGACCGGCCGTGGTAATGCTCTGGTTAAGTTATCAGACTCTCAGCTGGCAGGTACTGGAATTAAATCTCAATTGAGGCATGGGATTTTTAATTTCAATACAGGTGTAGCAGTTAATCGTACACCCCGGAGTTTGTAATTTCCTAGCAAATCGCACCTCCAACCCTAACCCATATACGGGTATGGGGGTTTGCGATTTGCTAGGAAATCACAAGTTGGGGTTTGTGATTTACAGGGGTGTGATTTCCTGCTACACAGACTCTAAACCACAGTGAGTGCTCCTCAAAGCTCAATGGGTAGGTGTAACATCATTTGTACAGACCAGTGGCCCACAATTAGTTTATCACAGCCTGTGGTATATGCTGTCCTGTCTGTAGGAAATTGCATATAAAAGATCCCTTACTGCTAATCAGGAGTAGCTTATGTCGTGATAACAGGTTTCATCTAAAGACCATGAGTTGCAAAACACAATGTCTTTAAACCTAACAGCCACTGAATAAACTATGTGTTAGAGGGGTGGGGATGTTCAAACAAACAATCCTTTCCTTTCATTTAGTTAAAATAAATCTGTAAATAAATAAAATTAATATAATAGTTTTTAACTATTCCTTCATTTAACAAATTAAATTTTCCACTCAAGAAATACTAACTTACAACAGCCTATATTTCAAGCATAAATGAATGAAAATGGTTCAACAAAGTAGAAATTTGCTGGTTAATCTAAAAGGACATTCCAGCTGGACTACCTGTTGTTAGAACAGCAGGACAATGATTGCAGATAATTATAGCTGGGTCTGCCATACACACACATTCTGTTTTCCTGTTATTTTTATCACACTACATGTATCTCAAAATACACATCGGATAAAAAAAGAAATGCCACTCTTAACATTCCTTTTGATGGTAGGTCAGTAATGGCAGCAGGTAGTCCGATTTTATTTATTTCTAATCAAGATATAAAATAAAGATATATAAAAATATAGATATATTCGTTTAGGAAGAAAGTTAAAAGGAATTTGTTTTAAGAAACTGAACTGATAACCTTGGCCATAAATGCATTTAATTATCTTTTGAAATGGGATGTAGCTCAAATGGTAGCGTGTCTGCCTGTTAACCAGTCGGTTGTCGGATCAATCCTTCTCAGTGGAACCATATGCAGTTTGGGCTATTTTCCATTCCAACCAGTAATCCACAACTGGTTCATCAATGGCTGTGCCATGTGTTGTCCTGTCTGTGGGAAGGTGCTTATAAAAGATGCCTTGCTGTTTATCGGAAAGTGTAGCTTATGTGGCGGCAGCAGGTTTCTTCTAAATACATGTAAGAATGGCCATATGACTGACGTCCAATAGCCGATTATAAGATAAAAATCAATGTGCTCTAGAGGCATCGTTAAACAAAACTAACTTTAACTTTAATTATCTTTTAGTCTGATGTTATTCTAAATATAGATACATGACCTAGAAAAGGATTTTTATTTTTATTTGAACAAGAAGAGAACAGATAAAAATTTCTGACCACACCCCACTCAGTGTTATACAGGAGATATCCATTGTTTCAATACTTTTTACAGGAGTAAGGGGGCGCATATGGAAATTTTTCTGAGAAAAGAAGAGGCGTATCTTATTTTAGATACATCAGAAGAGAGCGATAGAGATTATATTATCTCTAGATCTAGGATTTATAGCATGTGTTGTACATTTTAAGCACAATCTACAAATATTAATTAATTCAATCTTGTATGTTCAAAGATAAAAGTTGAAAGTGGTGCTTTTTTAATCATTTTATCTTGTATTTATTTACAATTCACTGCTTCAGAACCAAAGGGGTGTAAGTTGGGGTAGCAGTTAATGGAGAAACGAGCCAAAAACTGTTTCACACCTAGACACAAGTTTATCTTTTGATTTCAAGATAAACGTGGAATAGCTTCAGAAACCTACATACACCCTTTGTGCCCTTAGGGTCATTCAGTGATACCAGTAAGTGCCAAACACAGATTTACATCTTTCTGGTTCTGAAGCAGAGAAATTATATAGCTCACTAAAAATGCATGATCTCAATTTGAAGGTCTAAATATTAAACACAAATTTACATATCTCTTAAGCAATACGCAATAGAACCAAAATGCTTAAGTGGAGCCATCTTTACATTTAAAACCGGCTAGCCTTTGCAAGCACTACGTAGCAATTTGACTGAGTATAAATGTTACCATTGGCATTGCTTTTAACATTAAGCATAAAAACCATTCTAGCATGCGTCCACCAGCTACATGTATTTGGTCCAGAACATAAGAATCATGGTCATACAGTTTGTGCCTATTTTACCTATGCCATTATTAGCACTAGCATGGATCGAACTTTGGCATTTGGGGGGCACAGAGACTATTGCCTTGGATTCCTAGGAATCAAAAGGGCACCAAGGCAATTTTGAGGACACCATGAGAACAACAGCAAATGTGAGTTCCTATGGAGCAAGCAGGAAAGGAGGGCATGGCAATATTTGCCTTAGTTAGAAGTGGAATTGAGAGGGCATTGCGGCAAAGGGACAGGGCGGTGCAGCAAATGCCTCAATGCGATGGTGAAATTTGACCCTTGCATCAGAGCACACTGATCTATTAATCATCGGCTACTGGATGTCAAACGTTTGATAATTTCGATACACAATTAAATGTTAGCCCAAGAAGTTTTAATTGTGTAAAAACACCCACAGTAAAACCACTTCCAATTAAGCTTGTAGTCGTTCGGTTGGTTCAACTGTCGAGTTAATTAAAACCGGTATATCTTCGCACACTTGGGGGCAGGTGACATCTATTGATCTTCGTTCTTGAGCCTATTAGCAGATTCATGTAGACCTGCAGCCTTTTGTCCACTGCACATGTATTTGTACATGTCCTTGCAGTGCAATGCTCAATGTGTATCGAACAGGCACATTAAATGTGCATTTGATTGATTCTGAAATTGATCTTGACATAAGCGGCTCTCATTCTGAAGGAATCTATAATGAAAGGCAATAATGTTTACTCTGAACAGATTAAGCACATGGCTTTTATCTTCTCACTGTGTCACTAGACAGCACTCTTCAAACATCAGCCACAATTAACATGATTTAAAAGCTTTCAAATTTAATTATGAACTCTTAAAAATCGATATTTTAGATGACAATCAACAGTATGAGGCAACATCTTGTATCTATTCACCGGTATATTGTAGCATGTTCTGTTTTATTACTGTCCAGCTTCATGTCACGCCGATTCAATCTGTTTCTGTTCCGCTCAGCTTATTTTATTACTACTCCTCTCCGTTTCATGACTAGTTTCATTTTATTATGGTCCAGCTCTTTCCATCATTCTGCTTACCTCCATTAAAAATATAGAATGGCTGTTCCACTCAACATCACAAAGCATGGTCTTATGAAATCAAATGGGGGCATGGGGGTGGGAGGGATAAAAAAGTGAAGGTAAACTAGTAACACAATAATGGCATATACCAAGACTGTGCCAAGACACTTTTGAGTCAAGGTAAGAGACTAAAAGCTCAATACTTTAAGTTAAAGTTTGTTTTTATTTAACGAAGCCTTTAGAGCACATTGATTTAATTCTTATCATCGGCTATTGGACATCAATCATATAATCATTCTGACATATTTATTTAGAAGAAACCTGTTGCTGCCACATAGGCTACTCTTTCTGATAAGCAGCAAGTTTTTTTTTTATATGCACCGTTCCACAGACAGGACAGCACATACCACGGCCTTTGATGAATCAGTTGTGGACCCAATACTTTTAGTGGTTTCGAGGCATGTTTATCATAGGTTTTTTTATACTGCAGATGATCTTTAGTGCATATGAATTAACAAAAAGAAAGCAGAAGTGAAATACATGTTTGGTAGTTATGATTCAAGAAGTATTTGGAGTTGTGAATAGCTGCACCTGGCTCTACTCTGCATTCATCTTGGCTAAACCAGCCTCGGTGGTGGTGCAGTGGTTAAACTGCCGGACTCACGACTGGTAGGTACTGGGATCAAATCTCAGTTGAGATACTGGATTTTTAATCTCAATACCAGTTCCAACTCAGAGTGAGTGCTCCTCAAAGGCTCGACAGATAGGTATAAGCCACTTACTCGGAAAGAGTAGCCTATGTGGAAGTAGTGGGATTCCTCTAAAGATCATGAGTCACAGAATACTGAATGTCGGACACCTAATAGCCGCTAAATAAACAATGTGCTGGGGTGTCATTAAACAAACAATCCTTTTCTTTTCATTCTGGCTAAATATACCAAAGACCTTGACCATCCAATAGGATCACAACCGTATGTCTGTGTGAGAAAAACCATTACTTTGTGAAGACACACGTGACACTTTGACTGTAACCATCACATTACTAGACATTATTGGTCTGCCATTTCTGCTGACACTGCACAAAATGAACAACACTGTATCGACTAAATTTTAATTAACTATTGATGCCCAGACAAAAACTGGTGTCATCTTATACTCTCAATTATATCTTGCATGACCACACCAGAGAAAGGCAGCCTCAGAAGAGAGGACAGACAGACACGCAGACTGCAATTATTAATCAACAATCCAATTTAGGGCCAATGATGGCCCCATTATCAGTGTTTACCCCAGGTTCTCTGCATTCCAATTACACTGCAAGGACCATTAAAAACCAATTTGTGTGTAATCCATACTGCATTTAGAAGCATTACAGTATAATATTTTCTAGGCTAGGTGAACTCCCAAATCCAGTACACTGACCGTACAACCCTTTAAGCCGATTTCTTCAGATGTGGCATTTAATCACTGAACAGTGGAATTCCGCATGATTCTGTGGGATTGTCATGGACAAATTTTCAGTGATTTACATGTACAAATGCAGGCCATAATATACTCAACCAAAAACGAAAGAATGCATGTTAAAATATGTTTATTCCATGGGGTGGTCACAGTAATGAGCCATTGGAAGCAAACACATCTGCAACTTATGATATAACCGCACTCAGACACATCTCCTCGTAAATGTTGTGGTTATCTAATTCCAGAATTTCTACCATGAATGTCGTCTGGTGTTTGAAATAAATGCCTATTGATTACATGACTACTTTCTTTTTTGGTTGAGCATACATGTAACTTGTCTACACTTTGACATTTATGCCGAGACTCAATTCCTTCAGCAGACCTGCTTGAGCTATTTCTCATTTCAGTCATTGGTTTACAATTTGTATAACAAAGGGAATGGTACTCACCTGACAATGGAAAGTTGTAAGTGTTTCTGAGATCATCTTTAGTCATTTTTATTATCTTGAGAAATGCTAGATTGTCATTTGAAATTATCTCATCAAGAACATTGTTTAGGTGAGCAATGGAATGCTCTCCTGCTATTTTGAAATGGACAAGACAATTGTAAGGTATGGACAAGACTGTCATGGTATGTGTATTTCTGTTTGTGGAAATGTGCACATAAAAGATCCCTTGATGCTATTCAGAAAGAGTAGCTTATGTAGCAGATAGATTTTAGTTTTGTTTGGTTTTGTTTGTTTAACAACACCACTAGAGCACACTGGTTTATTAATCATCGGCTATTGGATGTCAAACATTTAGCCATTTTAACATGTAGTCAAATGTGAGCCAGCCTTCAACGGGTTTTGAACCACTGTCTTCAGCTTGAGAGTCCAATGTCCTACCACAGGAACACTGAGGCTTTAATAGCCACTGAATAAACAATGCTTTCCTTATGTTGAGACGTTTTGAACATGCTAGTAGTTCCGTCAACATTTATAATATTTATTTAACGATCCTCGCAGATTCACAAAGTGGACACTTTTGGGGTTTTTCTTCTTTCTTTTTACAATATATACACATATATTAACTTATTCACTGCTGATGAATTTTTAATAACGTCATTCTCTGTGCTGAGCATTTTTTTCTGAATTTGTCAGAAAATAGGGAGTTGTGCGATTGCAGGTCACTTACCCTTTCCCGTTAGTTTTCAGAATCGTCGTCGCTTTCTTCTATATAATCGTTGTCTGAATCAGAGTTCATTATTAGTTCCAAGGTTTCAGATTCCCTAAACAGTCGCTCAGGTCATCCGCGCAGGTGATCCGTGTGTTTCACGCTAACCTGACAACATTTCCACTGTTAAATGTATATTTTTTAAAGAGTTTTGAAATAAACAAACCGGAAAAGTTCACAAGGCCAACCGGAAGAACATCCCTTAATACTACTACACTGAGCAATCATCTTTTGGATAGATTAAATTATATGTAAATGACCTCATACCAGTCAAAGTCTAAAAACGTATATATACGTCGCCCACACCTGTATGGAAAGTGGTTTCTGACGTAAATATATTTTGCCTGCAGTGAATCAGTTAATAAATTAGTTATAAGGTATATACAATATAACCAAACAAAAATTAAACTACATGTGTAGATCCAAGTTTATAGTCATAATGTGTAAACCAATGCAATTTCATCCCAGTCATGATAGCACTGAAACAAGAAAATTTAATATTTCTTCAAGTGAGGACAGTCCAGGTCCATCCTCTGGAAATCAATGCTAACCAATTGATTTACACCAAACATGAACACGCTTCCACAAACTGATGAGATTCCGACCAACTTACAGATTGATTAAAAGATCTGCATTATTTTCTGCCATGCTTGAATGATGTTTACACTTGACACAATGTGTTGAATGCCACAGCATCCAGATTACTTCAATACTGGGATATGACCTGAATGTAAGTACACAGAATGCCAAGCTATCCGAACTACACTAAACAATAGTGTTTCTAAGCACAATAACCATCGTGAAAACCACAACCTCCATGCTAGAATGGTCGCAATGTATCTTTAAAGTAGTTTTAACGAAGTTCTTTTGCAGTCAGAACCATGTATACATGTACATAATTATCGCACATTTGTTTGTTTGTTTTAATTAAATTTTCTCACAGGAAATCGGAATGATATAATTAATTTATAGCAGACTGATAATTCCATTAGCAATGCCATATCTAATATACTAATGGGAAATGGAAGTAACAGTATTGCAACTGCAAAACAACTCATCAAATTTCACATCAGCTTGTTTACATTTTTTTCAAAATGTTATTTCTTTCCTTTTCTTATAAAAAAAAAAATTGTGTTGTCTCAAAATACATTGGTAATGTTAGGATTGGGGATTCCTAATTCACTACCTCACAGAATAAGTTTTGAAACATTATACAAACATACAGCATTCAACAAACAAAATATTCTACAAAGCTAAGAGTGAAAACAACATGCGTTATTATAAAAACACACACTCGTATGAAAATACATCATTAAGTGATGGATCTACTTTTAGTAAATGTATATTATTCTAAAGTGTATGATGGGTGCAATTAACAAAGCAGAATTTATAAAGATGGTAGGGGTTTGAGGGGAAGAAGAAGAAAGAAAGAAAGAAAGAAAGAAAGAAAGAAAGAAAGAAAGAAAGAAAGAAAAATCATCATTGTCATGACATATCCTAAATTTCTGTTTCTGAATATTTTAATAAACAAATAAAACATTATTTCTTGACTGCTGAGCTACAAATGTATTCTGTATGATTAATATCTGTATTTTGTGGACTAATTTAATTTTCTTTTTTTTTGGTTTACTGATTTCTGAAGTAAGATTCCCATGTCGCCACACAAACAAACATTTCTTTTCATTTGAAGAAAATTAGACTGATTCTATTTTCAGACATCAGCTGCAAGTGCTATGCTTGTTTGATTTTGTGTCTACATTTTTTATTTAAATAGATCTTTGGCACATTTGAGTACACAGTACTTGATAAAATATATAAATTTTCATTAGTGTTTTTCTTCTTTTTTTTTCTTTCTTTTTTTTAACTACACCACAAGAGCACATTGGTTTATTAATCAATGGCTACTGCATGTCAAACATTTGGTAATTTTTACATGTAGTCGAGTGTGAGCCAACCTCCAATGGGTTTTGTACCACTGTCATCAGCTTGAGTGTCTGACGTTCTACAACTGAACCACTGAGGCTCGCTGTTTTATCTTTAAGATACCATTAGTTAATATGGTTGGTGGTAACAATTAAATAAAATTTCACTCAAATGAAATTTTATTTTTTATTCAATTTTTGTCAAAATCCAAATGACTGGATCCGTAACATGAAGAAAAAAAAGATGTTTGACCTAATATATTTTTTTTAAATAGATACGTGTACATTTGATAGTTTAGGTGATATATTGTCATTTTTATTGTTCTCCACCCCTGGTGAAATAATTTTTAATTTTATGCTTACAAGACTAATTTTGATGAGGTTTTTTTCAAATTGCTACAACGTATGCACGTGTGAACAGAATTTATTATGATTTTTTAAATGATTTTTAAAATAATCAATATTTCTAACAAAATTCCAAGACCTTTCCTGTTTTTTGATATCTACAAAAAAGTGACAATATTACGCTGCTTCAGAACCAAAAGGATGTAAGTTGGAGTAGCAGAAAATGGAGATAAATGTGGGATAGCTTCAGAAACCGTTTGTGCACCAGATGCAGGTCACTTAAGGGCATTCAGTGATACCAGTAAGTGCCAAACCCAGACTTAAACCCTTTTCAGGCTTGGAAATAATTATTTTAGTTTTTATAGTTCAGCTGGTCAAAATGTCCTGCACCAGTCAAAATGTGCCAGACATTAAAGGGAATGTTCCTGACATACAGTTGAATTAAAAAACAAAATACACAATTAAGTTTTTATGGTGTATGCTTTTTATTCTTCACAATTTATTCAACAGACACAAGCTACATCAAGCTGACTTTATACAGAAAGGTTATTTTTATCAAAAGTTAAAACATGAGTGTTGGACAAAATCACCGACACAATTAACTTTGTGACTGTCAAATATTCCAAAATGATAAATTTCTACTGGTCAATGTCCTTGACCAGTCACTTATTTCCAGGCTTGATTTTGGTTCTGAAGCAGCGATTATTCAAACACATTTATGGCAGCGCATTATCCGTCATGGTCACCAATGTCAGTGGAGACAGCTGACAGCATAACTCACACAGATCTGTGATGAGAAGGCTGGATTCTCAATACGGCTGGATTCTCAATATGACCTGTTATCTTCGACCACCTGTTACAATTAGTAAGTTGTACCGTGCTGCCGCTGATGCTATATGATAGCTATGCAGGCTGGGTGGAATAAGCGTTGACTTACAAATCACCTTCTGGCTCCCAGACTCAGAGAGACAGACAGGCCATCGGGAGACAGAGTGGGAGGAATGCAATCTTCACTAGGCTGTTTGTCAATCTAAACAGCTAACTGGAATACAGTGCACAGGTTAAGTCCCTGGCGTATAAGCAATCAAATAAACTTAAGTAAAGAGTTTGGTAGAAAACACAAAACAGTGGCTGTTCTTCTTCTTCAGAACTCAATTAGCCATTCATATCTTTAGGCAGATAGTCATCACAAAATGGTCTGTCAGGTTGAGATCAGCTGCCAATCCCCTTAGTTTGTTGACTCATAAGTTTTGAACTCGCAGAATATGGACTGCAAGCCGTGATGAAAACAGAAATGGAAAGGAAAATGAACAGGTATAAATATAATGACGTCAATCTAAAGGATTCACTGGAATCTAGCGAAAAGGATAATACATGTATATTTTTTTTGTTCAAGGTTTATTTTTTTCTTATTATTAAAAATAAAGAATACTTTAATACTAAAACTGCCAAGGAAAATGCCATCGATATTATTTCTTCACAGCATTTTGCCATGAACTTTTTCTTAATTGCATGGCTTGTAACATCACTGTTATTTAAAACTACAAGGATGTAACCCTTGTAATTATAATTTCACCGTTATTTAATATTACCAGAACGTAACCTTTCCAATTATAATATCACTGTTATTTAATATTACCCCTGTAATAATAATATCACTGTTATTTAATATTACCCATGTAATAATATCAGTTATTTAATAGTACCCATGTAATAATATCACTGTTATTTAATATTACCCATGTAATAATAATATCAGTTATTTAATATTACTAGAATGTAACACTTGTAATAATACTATTACTGTTATTTAATATTACTAGAATGTAACCGTGTAATAATAATATCAGTTATTTAATATTACTAGAATGTTACCCTTCCAATTATAATATTACTGTTATTTAATATTACCCCTGTAATAATAATATCACTGTTATTTAATATTACTAGAATGTAACCTTTGTAATAATATCACTGTTATTTAATATTACTAGAATGTAACCCTTGTAATAATAATATTACTGTTATTTAATATTACCCCTGTAGTAATAATATCACTGTTATTTAATATTACCACTGTAACAATAACATCACTGTTATTTAATATAATCAGAATGTTCTACTACAAGTATTTGCCATTAACTCAGAATATTATCTCAGTACACAGTAATGTATGCTGGCAGGTGGTAGTGGCCATTCTGTAGTGGAATAAACAAGAATGCCACATTTAGAAATACTGAGTATCAGTGACCTTACTGTATTGTGGGTGGGATCTACTTCAGTGGTATTTAGTATAGATCCGTTTAGATCTGCCTGTGGCGCAAGAAATAATTGGAATTATCCCACTCTGAGATGCATGGTATTTAAAAAGGAAAGGATTGTTTGTTTAACAACACCCCAGCACATTGTTTACATTCAGCAGCTATTAGGTGTCAGACATATGGTATTTTGTGATTCATAGTCTTTAGAAGAAATCCATTACTGCCACATAGGCTACTCTTTCCAAGTAGCAGCAAGGGATATTTTGTTTGTGCTTTTCAACAAACAGAACAGCATATAGCACTACCTTCAATAAATCATTTGTGGACCACTGGTCAGTGCAAGTGGCACCTACCTATTGACCCTTGCAGAGCACTCACTCTGGGTTGTTGCCACTATCAAAATTTAAAATTCTATGACTCGACTGATATTTGATCTCAGTACCTACCCGTCATTAGTCCGACAGCTTAACCACTGTGACACTGGGGCCTGTTCCCATGGTATTTCCAACTCAAGTGGAGGGAGGGGAAGTTTAGTAATTAAACCTTAACTGGATGTTGTGATTTAAAAAAAAAAAATAATAATAATTTGTTTTATTGTGTTTTTTTTACCCTTAAAGAACCAAGGATTCTTTAAGGGCCCCACCCCTCCCCCCCAAATGGATTTTCTGGGTCCACTACTGAAACAGACTGATTTGGAAGCATCACGTTTCTTTTCTTGGAATTTAAGCATACATGTATCTCTAAAACCAATAACAAATGCTGATTAAATAAATTTACTGCAGTGCAAGAGAATGACCAGTCTAGGAAACACCATTCAATATACTGTAGGTGTTTCATTTCTATACACTTAATGCGGTACAGGCAATGGCAGAAGTAGACACATTAAAAGGAAAATGTGGAATATATGGTCAAGAAACCAAAATTCAGGAAGGAAAATAAAGACCCATGTTTAATAGGAGGATGTGAGGATACAGATGCATTAGGCTACATCCTATAGATAAGAAGACACCAGCCTCTAATTATGTTTTACCAGGATGTTCTCATGCCAACCACAATGGGTGGCAATTACCACGTACAAAGCCAATAATTCAATAGAAACTGATGAAAACCAATACTAGAGTCGTACATGCCTCACGTGTCAGTCTTCTACATTACAGGCCCATGATTGCCCCCACTCGCCTGAAAATGGAAAATGGTGATTCTGCACTCACCCGAAAATGGTGATTCTGCACTTACTTGAAAATTTAAAATGGTGATTCTGAACTCACCAGGAAATAGAAAATAATGATTCTGAAAAATGGTGATTCTGAACTCACTGGAAAATGGTGAGTAATTCTGTGCTCACATTTTATCATTTTGTTATATCCCATGAACGTGAAAATCATGAAAACTGCTTTCCTTTTTAAAAATTTCTCAAATGGAATAATTTTCAGGTGAGTAATGAATTGCGCTTTCGCTATTTCCAAATGGAGCACTGCATTTATTGCTCAGAGAAATGGCAAATTGACATTCAAAGCCACATTCATTTCGTAATACAGCGCACTTTGTCTAATCAGCATCTGTCTAATAAAATAAAATCATCCAAACTAGATGGATTTTATAGACTTGAATTGCTCCCCACAGCAGACAAACTCTAATCTAAACCACTGTAAAAATCAGTTAATTTTTAAGTTTGTTAGGCCACTCTATTACCATTAGTTTGTTTGTATTGAAGCTATTTTAACCAGTTAAGACTATTTTAAAATCTTTTATATATATTTTATGCTAAAAAGGTGTTGGCCAAAACTTCTAGCCACAAACAAACTAAAGTTTGTTTTATTTAACAATGCCTCTAGAGCATGTTGATTTTTATATTATTATCGACTATTGGACGTCAATCGTATGGTCACTTTTACCTATTTTTAGAGGAAACCCGCTTCCGCCATATAGGCTGTTCTTTCCAATAAGCAGCAAAGTGTCTTTTATAAAGTGTCCACAGACAGGACAGCACATACCAAGGCCTTTGATGAACCCGTTGTGGACCATTGGTTGAAATGGAAAATAGCCCAAACTGCAAATGGGTCCACTGAGAAGGATCGATCCGACTACCGACAGCTTCACAGGTGGACACTCTACCGTTTGAGCAACATGCTGCTCTCATGCCACAAACAATGGTATTATTGGTTAAGAAACACACTGAAGTCAAAATAACAGTTGATGTATCGGCCTGTATGACCCACAGAACAGCAGCTCATCTTAGGTGATCATCTAATGTTAACACCTGCAACATCTAACCTGACACTTCATCTACTTGTCAAGACCATCCAACCTATTTGTTCTTCCATACCCGCTCACAAATCTTTACATGAGACCAAAACCCATACACATTTAGGAAACTGGAACACAGTCCACTGACAAGGATCAATTGAACAGAAGCTCAGCTGAATTTTAAGTATGATTTATATCTCAAACTACAAAAATGTAGTTCTTTGTGGCCTGATCCGATCCTGCACAAGGTCTGGCCAACAGAATCATAATAGTCCAATTGAAACAGTATCACTTTGATTGATTGAATGATTGTTTAACGAACCCCCAGAACAAAAATTTAACATCACACATTGGTTAAAAAATAACATTACAATAATTTAAAATAAATCAGTGTAAAGAGCTGAAATAGAAATATATGTAACAATAATAATACACATCGTTATGATAAAAATCAAAAAGTCAATATAATAATCAATACCATGATCAAGTAAATTCAATACATTAAGAATGAAAAATAAATTTGTTGTAAAAATATGTGACTTTTAAAAAATTAATAATAAGTTGTGGATGAAATCGAAATGATTCCACCAGAGTTTCATTACCAAATACATTGTTTCTAATGGGCTGTAGGTGAGGATACTCCACCAAACTGTGATGCAACGTCAATCTACATTGAATGCTCACACTGAGGCGGAGAGTTCTTCAAAATAAAAATATGCATTAACCTTTAGACTACTGAATTCTTTTAAGAGTTACTTCCCCCAAAAACTGGATTAATTTTGAGAAAAATCAGTTTGAGAGGCATCTCATTTTGGTCAAATGTTTTGAATTTAAAACTTAACAAAACAATAAAATAATATAAAGGTATGAACAAATTAATATTATTTTGGGGTTTTGAAGGGCTTTTTTTGTAGGTGCATGATTTGCGGTCTAGAAAAGCGTAAAAACAAATTAACAAAAACCCGTAAACTACGCTTGGTAATTCGTATTTATGGTCGGATCGCTCACATTCAACACCATATTCTCGCCCTCACACAAGATGTCATTCAAAATTTTTATTTAAAAATTCTCTCGCTATTCGCTTTTAATATTCAGAATCAAAATGCTCACCTTCAGTAAACCTCAAAATAATATTTATTCCCAATTAGCTCTTAAAAATGTCTGGTTTGCGCCGTTACAAAAAATTTCAGGACAAAGACCTGAATTTACACCAAAAATTTCGATCGTTAAATGAGTTCAAACGTTTCAGATTTCCACCATTTGCAATAAGGTACATGCTATGTATATAGGTATTGTGTCATTTCCTCCCATTATGCTTTTAAGACACAGGAAGTACTAATTTTAAAGGGCCAGTTCGATTGTCGAGAAATGTCGCTTGCAGTATTCAAGTGTTTGCATGACTTGTCGAGAAAAATCGCCTGCAGTGTCCAGAAGGTTATTAAAATTATTTACCATATTTTTTTTTTTTCACCTCCAAAATCAGCCTTGACCCTCTGAACACTGCAGGTGACTTTTCTCATCAATGTCTCTTAAACGCTTGAATACTGAAGGCGACATTTCTCGACAACCGAACTGGCCCTTTAAAATTTATATTTCCTGTTGCTTAAATGCATTATGGGAGGAAATACCGCAATATATATATAATGTTCCCAATTGCAAATGGCAGATGTTTGAAGCATTAGAATTCCTTTATCGATCAAAATTTTCAGTGTAAATGTGGGTCTTTTTCATGAATCTTTTCTTAACGAGAAGAGCTAATTGGGAATTAATATTATTCTGGGGTTTAATGAAGGTGAGGATTTCGACTGAATATTGAGAGAGAATTTTCAAATAAGAGTTTTGAATGACACCGAGTGTGAGAATTTGGTATTGAATTGGAGCAATCCGACCATAAATTTAAATGACCAAACATGGTTTTCTTTAAAAAAATATGTTTTTTACTCTTTTCTAGACTGCAAATCGTGCTCCTACAAAAAAAGCCCTTCAAAACTCAAAAATAATATTGATTTGTTCATACCTTTATATTATTTTATTGTTTTGTTAATTAAGTTTTAAAGTCAAAACATTTGATCAAACTGATTTTTCTTCAAATTAATCACGTTTTGGGGAAATAACTCTTAAAAGAATTGAGTAATCTAAAAGTGAATAAGATCACTAGAGCACTTTTTATTTGATTAATATCCCAACTCGTCTTATGAGCATAATGTAATGGTAAAGTCAAAATGCTGTTTTCGGCAATCTATCGTTACATTATTATCTGAAACAAAAGTATGTCCATAATTTTCTGAATGATGAGCCAAAACACAATATTTTTCATTTTGGAGCTGTTCAGTGTCTTCTGGCACGAATTTCAGTGAACATCGCCGGCAACATACTCACAAGAATTCTCATCTTATTACATCTTGGAGCTGTTCAGCGTCTTTTGGCACAAATTTCAGTGAACATCGCCGGCAACATACTCACCGGAATTCTTCTCTTATTACATCTTGGAGCTGTTCAGCGTCTTTTGGCACGAATTTCAGTGAACATCGCCGGCAGTGAGCTTACAGGAATTCTCATCTTATTACATCTTGTTTTTACATGAAATAATTTCAAATATTTGTTAGTTTCAGCAACTAGTGTTATGTAGCTCAAACAGTAGTGTCTCTGTCTGTGAACTGGTCGGTCAGTGGATCGATCCTTCTCAGTGGATCCCATATACATGCAGTTTGGGCTATTTTCCATTCGAACTAGTGGTCTATAACTGGTTCAACAAAGCTTGTGGTATGTGCTGTTCTGTCTGTGGGACCGTGCATATAAAAGACCCCTTGCTGCTTATCAGAAAGAGTAGCCTATGTAGCGGCAGCGGGTTTCCTCTAAATAAATATGTCAGAATGACCATATGATAGACGTCCAATAGCCGATGATAAGCTAAAAATCAATGTGCTCTAGAGGCGTTGTTAAATAAAACAAACATTTTTTACTTTCAGCGACTACTGACGTTTAACTCTCATCATCGAATCACAGCAAAAGAAGTGCTGAACCATGCTTATTTTAAAGACGATCTGGACAGTATTCGAACATCGAGTTCCCTTTCGGCATCAGAGAGTGATTCGTTTGATGCGGGAAGCCGATCTGATACCCCGGTTAGCAAATGAAGTGATACCCACCATTTTATTTTTTATAACTTGTGTATGAATGACTTCAGTTCATAAAACCATCAGGAATGAATGTTTTACAAAAAATGTAAGTCACAATTATAATTTCACATTATCTGCCACTGTCAGGGTTCTTACAGGGTTTGTAGATAACCTGAAAGTTATTGAATTTATCAATATATTTTCCTCACTGGAAGATACTGGTAAAGTCAGCGTTTTTAAAATATGAAGTATTGGAAAGTTATGGAAATTATTTTCCTGGTGTATAATCATTCTGTATTTTTATCAACAAGTTTTAATAATTTTAACAATGTCCCACTTTGGAGATTCGTTGAATATCGGCCAACTGGAAGTTTTTCTTGTTTTTCATCAAAGTGCTATTTTTGTAACAGTGGCTAAACTATTTTTGATGAGAATAGATTGGATCAAAACCTACATGTATATCATGAGCATTTTTTTAAGATGTTTTTTTTACAATGAAAGTGAATCAGTAGAAGAAACTTTTTTTGATGAGTATAAATTGGGTCAAAATCTATGTTGTGAGCATTTTTAAGATATGTTTTTGGTAGGAACAACTTTTTTATACTGTACATGATATTTTGCACTGCCTTTGTATCCGAGTTTTTAATCATTGATCCGGGAGTCTTATCTTTTTAATGTACATATGTATATGATTGTATAATATCCTGTACTGCCTTTTTATGCTTGTTTCCCCATTCATCATTTCTCTAGAGAATTTATTAGAGATAAAACATTTATAAAGGGTCATTCATGATTATAAACATTTTCACAAGCGTACAAACTATATGCTGGGGGTGAAGGTGTTAAATGGCAGCGTACTTTCTTAAAAATAGAAGAAAATGCTGATCCGTGTAGCTCTTCCAGCTTTTATTGAAACTGTTTGTTCTTTCATCTACCGCTATGCACCACAATGCCAACTGAAGCATTTGTTTTTCAAAGGAATGAAGAACATTTTCTCAGACCTAATCATTCTAATCAACAGTTTTTGTTTTTATCTGCTGAAAATATTGATGACTTCGTTTTATAGTTTCTAATCCTTTCATTTCTGTTGCTGGTTTTGTCAACAACTGTCCTGATCATGTTGCAAAATCAACATTTTTCATGCACACTTGCTAAAACGAGTATTTGTACACTTTTGACAATGTTCATAATTGTGAACGACCTCTTATAAGGAAAAGGGACCAACATTTTCTTGTATTTGATTATATATAAAATATTTTAACTGGGTTATAGTGCCTATTATTTCATTCAGTTATCATCAGAGAGATTTGATTAAGTAAAAAAGTTTTTGTGACCAACATTTTCTTGCATGTGATTGTATAATAAACATCAAAAGAAACACAGATTTAATTTGCAATGTTTGAATAACAGTTATTGGAGGAATGTGCAGAGAAGTGTAAAGCAGACGCAACACGAGTTCTATCAATTTTTCGTCTAATTGGATTAAACTGGATCTGAACAAACTTGCATTTCTTTTGACTAGCTTTTTATGCCTACATTTGTATATTTTCTCTTCATCATTTCTGAAACAAGCGATTTGATTAAGTAAAAATGTTTTGTTACAATAAAAAGCACCCAACATTTTCTTATATATGATTGTATAATACTTTTGACTGGCTTTTTATGTCAATATTTTCATTGCATCATATCTGATCCAAGCAGTTTTATTAAGTAAAAAAGTTTTGCTAAAATAACAAGGGACCAACTTTTAATGATTGTATACTATTTTTGTCTGGCTTTTTGTGCCTATATTTTCATTTCTTTATTTCTTATCAATCTTCCAAGTGATTTGATTAAGTATGTATATGTTTTCATGTATAATAATTTTCACTTGCTTCCTGTGCCTGATGTTTTTTATTTCTCAATTCTGAACAGAGATTTGATAGAACAAAAACATAAGAATATCCGAAGAGTTTCATCCCAAAACGCGATAAGCACCAAATTAGAATTTTGTTTTAAATCACCACCAATGGAAAGGCTTCAATGGTTCTCCAAGTTCACATAGCAATTGTTTGAAGAACACGACATCTGCCATGTATGAGTGTAGTAGAAAATATAATTTCATTCCAATATGCGATAAGCACAATGCACAGACATCACATTTCTGCATACAAAAAATGGAGATATTGCATTTTGTGATGAAACTCTTGATATTTTCTTGTATTTGATTGTATAATACTTTTCACTTGCTTTCTGTGCCTCAGTTTTTTCATTCATCATTTCTGAACTGAGATTTTATTTGAATAAAATCATATTTTCTTGTATTTGATTGTATAATACTTTTCACTTGCTTTTTGTACCAGAGTTTTTTCATTCATCATTTCTGAACCGAGAGATTTTATTAGAATAAAATCTTCTTTTTTTGGAATAACATGAGACCAACATTTTCATATACAGTATTTTTTTCATTAATCATTTCCGAATTGAGATATTTTATTGAAATAACATTTTATTTTTAAAAAATGAAGGACCAGCATTTTAATGTATACAATTGTATAATATTTTGTACTGCCTTTCTATACTGTTTTTTGATTAGTCGTTTCTGAATTGCGATGTTTTGCTAGAAAAATAATATCTAATTCCAAAAAAATGAGGGACCAGTATTTTCATGTATACGATTGTAAAATGTTTGGCACTGCCTTTCTTTGCCAGTTTTTATTCATCATTTCTGAATGGAGAGATTTTATTACTATAACAAAACCTTTTATATATTTTTACAGCAATTGTTTGTAAATATGTGTACTGTTAGTGCCTCAGAAAGTGTTTTGTTTTCTTCGTCTCTGTTTGAAAGCATATCGAGGCCTTAATAGCTACAAATCATGACTAAAGGCAGATGTTATAGTCATGTTAAGAAAAATACTTCAATCTTCGTTTATAATTGTTTTTCAATGTATGTATTTCGATGATTTAAATAAATAAATAATACCATAAATCACGAAATTAATGCACGATGATATTAGTACACTGAAATAACATATTTTTATTACTACATCATTTTTTGTAATTTTCTTAGTGTTTGTAAATTAAAATGTGTTAATTACTGCATTTATGTACATGTAGGTGTTGTATTTTCATATTAATTTCTTGTTTGCATTATTTTTTAATTGAATACATGCATGCAAGAACATGGTAACCTACATCATGGCTTTTTTGAGAAAATAAGCATTTTGTGATGCGTTACCGGGTTATGAAAAACATTGAAAATATAATGATATGGGTATCTTATAGTAATAATGATATGGGTTACCGAGTTCTTGCTCTCAACCAAACTGACATTATTGAAAATTAAATTTTATGCACTTTTGTATTGCTTTAATATGAGTGTCATTATGAAGGTTGTTTTTGCTTTAATGAATCCAGTCTGGTTTACCGATAACGGTACCAAAAACGTAAAAAAAACTAAATTGGTTTTCAATTATGGAATTTTATTTTTGTTACTTAGAAACTACTTTAAACAAATCACTGTTTTCATTTTGGGGCCAGTTTGTACAGTTTGTGATTGCTTTATAATTATATCTGATATTTTAAAAATTTCTCTTCAGGCCTTGAAATAAAGGACTGGTCATGCAGTGTTCATACAAGTTTTGGAAAGTCTTGGACAATTTTGCAAATTGATCAAAGTATTTTCCAGAACCTTATAAGTGTTGGAAAATCAAGTTTGTTTGATTTGTCTGGAAAATCTATGGAAATGATTGTCACTTGCTATAGGGTCATTCCATGTCAGATCAACAAATGGCTTCCACCACTACAACTTAGTACAGGCTAAAAAAAAGTATATGTCCAAATATCCATTAAAAAAATGATATCCTGAAAATTTTAGCTTAATCCAATAATTTCTCAAATTTTGACAAGAGTTTTGTGTTTTTGTCAGAATTTTGGCATTTTTTTTAATGTGAATTTTTGCAACACGTTAAGAGTTATTTCCCTTGACATAAATTCTTTCCTACGACTGAAGTTCTATCTCCAAAACATGAACAGATCAAAATTGCTTGGAAAGGGAACCCAAAGGTATTTTAAATGTCTTCAATATTGAAAGGAGTTTCTTATACATGTGCATCGTGAATTTCACATGCAATATCCAGATCAGTTGTAGATCTTATGAAGACCATTTCAAAAAATCATAAAATCCAAAGTAGGCAGAACACATCTCTGATATTTTTACTG
>JAULBS010071934.1:0-21309 GCA_032355785.1 Symmetromphalus regularis | reverse complement strand
CTTTCTCTACAGAATCGACCACTGTGTTGAGCTGGGACATGTTAATAATGCTATCTGCTATCTTTCTCTACAGAATCTGCCACTGTGTTGAGCTGGGACATGTTAATAATGCTATCTGCTATCTTTCTCTACTGAACCGACCACTGTGATGAGTTCGGACATGTTAATAATGCTATCTGCTATCTTTCTCTACAGAATCGATCACTGTGATGAGCTCGGACATGTTAATAATGCTATCTTTCTCTACAGAATCGACCACTGTGTTGAGCTGGGACATGTTAATAATGCTATCTGCTATCTTTCTCTACAGAATCGACCACTGTGATGAGCTGGGACATGTTAATAATGATATCTGCTATATTTCTCTACTGAACCGACCACTGCGATGAGCTGGGATATGTTAATAATGCTATCTGCTATCTTTCTCTACAGAATCAACCACTGTGATGAGCTCGGACATGTTAATAATGCTATCTGCTATCTGTGGAGCGGTTGCGGTGATAATATGGACTACTGTTTTACTGGTCGTATGCTATAGAAACAAAGGGGGAAAATCTAATTCATCTAAAGGCAAGTGAAAGTTTTAAATCTATAATTCCCATTTATTAGAAAAACTTACTTTTATTGCAATTAAAAATAGTACGCTGTGTTCATTGATAATATCTTCACATAGGAAGACATTGAAAACCTTCTAAAGATTAAGCACAATATCCTAATTTCTAATGCATGTTTATTGCAAAAATCGTATAGGTCCTGAAGACCCAGTGGTTAAGCCGTCGGACTCATTGTTAGTATGTACTGGGATCAAATCTCGCTCGAAGCATGGAATGTTTAATCTCGATACCGGCTCCAGTCGAGAATGGGTGCTCGTCAAGGCTCAGAGGGTAGATGTGTAATACTTACACCGGTCAGTGGTCCACAACTGGTTTGTCGAAGGCTGTGGTTTGTGCTGTCCTGTCTGTGGGATTGTGCACATACAATATCCCTTGCTGAATAACAGCACCCCAATACACTTGTTAATCCGCAACTATTGTATGAGAAACAAAAAGTATTTGTGACACGTGGTCTTCAGTGGAAACCAGCTATGACTATATAACGTTTATGTCCCACAACTGGGGTATCAGAGGGTGTGGTATGTGCTATCCTGTCTATGGGAAAACACATATAAAAGATCGCTTGCTGCTAATCAAAAAAAGTAGCCTATGTGGCTTTTTAAAGACCAATAGTCGGGAAATTTTACCGAACATTCGCTTAATAAACAACGCACTGGGGAGTCAATACCTTTAGAAAAATGTGTTTATGTGAGTCGATAGAACAAAATAGAAATAAAGTTTGTTTTATTTAACGACGCCTCTAGAGCACATTGATTTTTATCTTATCATCGGCTATTGGACGTCAATCATATGGTCATTCTGACATATTTATTTAGATGAAACCTGATGCCACCACATTGGCTACTCTTTCCAATAAGCGACAAGTGGTATTTTATATGCACCGTCCCACAGACAGGACAGCACATACCACGGCCTTTGATGAACTAGTTGTAGACCACTGGTTGGAACTGAAAATAGCCCAAACTGCAAATGGGTCTACTGAGAAGGATCGATCCGACGAACGACAGCTTCACAGGCGGACGCTCTACCATTTGAGCTACATCCCGCTCCAGGACTGCGATGCACGACGGATAATATGTCACTACTAGTATTTAGTTCATATGATATTTCTTTGATAGTTCCTAAAATTATATTTCTTGATTGGTAATAAATTTCAAGTTTTATTGAAACTTAACTATTTATCCCCGGATGTTAGGTGTGTGGGTGTTTTTTTAATTTGGTAGGCATTGAAATTAATTCATTGAAATTATCTGAAACATATTTCGTGACCTCTGAAGACCAAAATGTTTTGTATTTTTTACTTAAACACATTACATTTCACAATGTAAGTTTAAAATTGCCAAAATGTAGGCGCCTTGGTCTATTACAGCTGCGTACTCGAGTGTGCATGCATTTTTCAGTGGTAAACAGTTGTATTCATAGTTATACGTATCTCTACGGCTTTCCACTGTGTTTCTGAGTGCAAATGTATAATAACTATAATACACCGAATTTGCTTATAACGAGAAGTGGTATTTGTGAGGTGTTTGTTCGAGTTATATAAACATATTACTATTGTATATATCCCATTATTCAAACCCCTGCATGTGTAAATGCATAGAAATTAATAGATTTCAATTACTGCTCAGAAATTAATGGTTTTCAATTACTGCGAAAAGCTATTGCAGGAGTCGTGAATGGAGATAGATATTTGAGCATGAAAAAACGTTCTATGTAAGGTCACGTTAGTTCTAGCTATATTCATTGTAATTGTGCTCATATGATGTTTATTAAAATGTCTGGAGTAGCCCTGCATTTTAAGTATATGTCATTATCATTTTAATAGTATACGACTTTATATATTTTCTTGGATGTGGAACAGGCCATTGAAAATGGGTTTTTTGGACAAGCAGCATATTTTATATTGTTTTTTGTTTGTTTCTTTTCTTTTATTTTTTAAATTTTATTTATTTAATTTATTCATTCATTCATCATCATTATTTTTTTATTTTTTTTTATTTTTAGTTATGTATTTATACTTATTTAACACACATTCGAGTATAAGTCAGTAGCGGATCCAGAGGGAGGGCCAGGGGGTCCGGAACCCCTTTTCACGGATATTTTTTTTAATTTATTTTTTTACGTTTTCCTAGTGGAAGGACGTAAAAATTAACCATTTTTCTCCAGTCCTATTCACCCATCACTTTTGGAACCCCTTTCAGAAATCCTGCACCCGCGCCTTAAGCACAGAATGGCCAAACTTGATCTGCGCCTGTGGGACGGCACCTTCTTGAACTCTCCAGTAGCTATCTAGAAGATAAAAGAGTAACAACACACTCGTATTCAAATGGAGTTTGTTCTTTGCTTGTGATTAATTTTGAGGAGAAAATGACATTCTTGAAATACACTTGTAATAAATGAGTTGTCTATTTAAAATAGCTGCTTGTCTATTTGAAATAGCTGCTTTGTCGCGTCCTGTCATTAAGTACATGTCAACCTGTTTATTATGACCACTTTCAGAATGATGCAACATCATCTTAATTTGGTTTGCTCTTTAAGTGCGACACGTTTAAGACCTAATATATGCAAATACATTTTTTTCACGTAGTCATAAGGTTATATAATGGATTTACGTATACACAAACAAGTTATTTCTGAGTAGTATAGGCCGTGACAATATTTTCTTTTAAATTTAGATCCGCGGTATAGTAACGTACATACTGTTTAGACATTTTGAAGTATGCTTAATTGTATGCACTGAAAACATTAGTATCATTGTTTCCAGTGTTGTTTTCTGTATAGGACAGAGCAAAATGATATAAATATATATAAATATATATCAGTGGCACTGTTGTCTTTACTGCTTAGAAGAACGTGTGCAAGTATGTGTGTGTGTGTGAATGTATGTATGTCTGTGTGTGTGAGTATGTTGTTTGTGTGTGTGTCTCTGTGTGTGTGAGTGTGTGTGTTTGAATGTGTGAGTCTGTATGTGCGTATGTGAATGTGTGTATGTGTGTGTGAGTGTGTGTGTGTGCGTGCCTGCCTGCGTGCGCGTCTAAACAGTAAGGACAACTGTCACTGTTACGCTGAAGACTGCTAGACTGGTTTTAGCGCTTACTGTTAAACCGACTGATGAGCAGTCGAGCGTCTTGGTAACTCACATGAAATCTACCTCTTGAATATATTTCTACTATTTCAGAAATGTAATCCATTTAATATGTATTGAAAACTAAAGATACTTAGTCATTTTAATACATATTTACACTGAAAACAAAGTAGCATGCATGATAAAATTGTCACGTTCACAAAATATCGATACGTGGCTAGAGATACAATCACTGTTACAGACATTTCAAAAACCTGAACACAACATGCCAATTTAAAATACCAAACCATAAAAATTTTTTGGAATATATCTTACGCCGTTATTGCAACTGCACATTTCAGACAAAAGGTGTATGCCTTTAAATGGATTTAATATAGTACCCACTTCTATAGCATACCAGTCTGTCGTACTAGTGTGTTTATTTTGCGCACCAATACAATTAGCATGCCGCTACCGACAGATAACATTCCTTCTGTATCGGAGAAGTGACGACACCAATATTATAGGTTCCTCTGCGTTTTACGCGACGCAGCATATAATATTATGTCGTCTGTCTTTTCAAAACGAGCGTTCAGTTGGGCGACAATTGAATACGACAGCAAAGCCCCGTGCCCATGCTTTGTTAAATAATTAGAGAGTGATCATCATAGATCTACGCACCCCACATCAGACACACGACTCGGCATTACCAAGCACATTCCTGGAATTTCTCGTATTCCGGGTGCGTGCTGCCCTGTTCCGGTTTGTACGGCCTTTCAGAGATTAGAGTTATTTTCTTTCAAGTGGTAAGGATAATATCCGATAACTGCATGGCTGGCTTAACATATTTTAGTATTTACCGGTACATCCAATCGAGGTTCAAACACGCCGCCCCGTAGCACACAACTGTGTGTCTACTGGGACGAAGCCAGAGATGGTAAAACGCTGAGGCAAACACAGACGCTAGGAGTTGAACCACGTGGACAGAATCATGGGGGGGGGGGGGGGGATCTGCGGAAATTCCTGACGAATCAAACTGGCTGTACTAAAGGGCTAGGATGTCTGTCCAGAACAGAGTTTAATGCTAGTTTGAGTGAGGAAACCCGCTTCTACCACAATACTTATTTTCACTGAAAATAAGCTGAAAACAGCAGGATTACTTTTTTGAAGCATTTTTTTCCACAAAGCAACACAAACCACAGCCTTTGTTGTGCTAGTTGTGGATCACTGGTTGCCGATAACTGTTGGTCAGGTATCACCAGCAGCGTCGGAATAACATCAGCAGTGACGACAGCAATTGTAGCACAATGACGACAACAACTAAAACATAATTAAGGTCCTTGAGTATGGTTATTAATATTGACAGTCGTTAGTTGGAGGTTCAATGGGTACCTTGTTTGATATCCAATACTGCAGATGGGCGCCTAGAGGTTAACTAGTAGACTCGTTTAAACCATGGTATTTCAGTTTTATAGATGGCTTAGGCATTCTGATGGAAAATGATCACATGTGACAAGAAAATGAGTGAAACGTGACGCTGTATGAAACCTCTAGTGATATATAACACCACTAGTTTTTATATTAAAGCGTTTATCTTTCTTTTCTAAGTTATAAAGCTTGTAAAGTTGTAGCTTCCTTCCGAAGTTTGTATTCTTGAAACAGTTTTTTGTTTCCTTGTAAATTTTA
The DNA here is from genome assembly GCA_032355785.1 of Symmetromphalus regularis. Lineage (NCBI taxonomy): Eukaryota > Metazoa > Mollusca > Gastropoda > Neomphalida > Neomphalidae > Symmetromphalus > Symmetromphalus regularis. Next base: position 15,945 of record JAULBS010071934.1, on the reverse strand, counting down.
AATCTTATCTGTTATGCAAGATTGCTTTATAACATTTTTCATAGTCATGAGACATGACGATCTATTTATCCACTGAATCCACGTTTTCCCTTTGACTATTACTAGATTTTGTAACAGGAACACTGACCGTATGGCCACGCTAAATCCGCTTTGATTGATAGATAATTTATACTCTTCAAAATAAAGTGGAAAACACTGGCTAACTTCAAACATTTTCTTAGGGATTTTGGTTTCAATACAATAAATGTGTTACGTTTTCATGGAATATGCCAAATGTGAACCCTCAACACTAACACATGTTCCATGCTTATAAATTTCATATTTCTGGATTTCATAGCACTGAGTTATATCGCAATCTAGTGATAGCATTGATTTAAGAAACACGTTGAAAATACAGACAAAATAACTCATTTAATCCTGGTTTTATACATAGGTTTCCATAACTCAGCCATATGAAATTGGTTCTTAGAGTCACCATTAGACGGCCATACAAATGGCATTACTTTAAATTCTAGGTTTTAAAAGAAATGTAAATATGAATTATTGTACTAGTTCAAATAGTCTGGAAAAGACTTAAAAGAATAGTTGGTTGGTTAGTTATATTTATTTTCGTGCTTATTTCCAATTAAGGTTCAAGCACACTGTCATGGGCACACAACTCAGCTTCCTGTGCTGTCTGTCCAGAACAGAGGTTAGTGTTAGTAGGAGAGACGAAACCCGCTGCCGCCATAATAATGCGGCTACTCGTAAAAGAATAGAGTTCTTTGCTTACTACATGTTGCTGTTCAAGCAAGTTTAACTGTGATCATAGAATTCCATTTTGTCACAAGTTTTTGTGTGTAAATGAACACCTCGGTTCGTGGCAGAATCGTTACATCACTGACTCGCCATACTGACGCCGTATTATTGTTAGGTGCTTTGTATCCCATATAACCCACACCTTATACGTTATTTATGTTAAACACTGAGCCAATTGTTCGAACCATGATCGAACTAACGACCTATTGCAAACTCAAATAAAGTCCTCTGATGTGAAATTTGGCATTTTCTATTACATATGAAAAAACCCCACTTAAGTCTTATCTGAACACTGCTAATATCGTTACTGAAAAAAGTCAGAATAAAAAAAAAAAAAATCTACTTATTAAAAATAAAGCTTTCTGATGCAAATAACTGTACACCATTTAATGAGATGGTAAGAAGCACTTTAAGGTTAAAGGGATTTAGGTATGAATTAAAAGTGGACTTATGTTACCAGCAGTCACACTTGTATGAGTGAATCAGATACAGCTCTGCATGTTTTAATTGCCACCAGTGAGTATATCAAAAGAAAGGAATATGTATTTCCCGACACCAAAGTGTGATTGTTATTTGGTGACAAGCACATTGTGATTTTAACCAGTGATCTGCAGGGATAGGTTACCTAAAACCCTATGTGGTTAAATAAAAACGTATGGATTTAGGTATAATTTGAAGTGCTTCCATCAGTAGATTGTTTAAGAGAGATCTAAGACAAGGTTCCATTGTATATGCTCGGATTTGCTGTTGGAACTACCGTTCCCAGAGAGCACAACGAGACCGGTTACAATTTGACCATTTCTGGAAGTAATAATAGCCCATTCCATGAGAATGTAACACACGTAACATACTCAAATGTGAATCTCTTAGAATGTATTTGAATTTAACCACTGTGCCATTTATTTTGAAGAGCATCAACGTAAAATTATTGTAACATAATATTTCTGTCAGAGAAAATTATTCTGAAGTGCAACACACATAAGGAATGGACCGAAATGCATTGCATTGTCTTCCACTGAAAATTTAAATTGGTCCACCTGTCTTAATATCGGTTAAATGAGTATTTATGTCTATTATCTGGAGTTGTCAGATATCATGCATATTGGTGCGGCAGATTCAATTTCATTATGTATATTATATGATTTTTTGTATGGTATTGACTTTCCCACGCATTGGTCATCATATACCACGAGGTTTGATACCACTGTTGTGGAACACTAGTTTGAGAAGGAGTGAGAGCCCAAGAGGTCTCCTGAGTGGGAGCGATCCTGCGACCTCTCGCACCCAATAATTATCGGAAGCAACATTGTGAAACATGTGGTATGCGGTTTCTTCCTACTTCTTGCTTTATCAAACGTATCCACCTAGGAATTTGGAACAAACAATCCCCGGAAAGTGCAAGAAGCGTCCTCGGTGGGCGTGGAAAGACTATCAAGTGACAGGCCTCTGCATACATTATATATAATACAAAGAGGGGATTTTTCGATGTTACATATCGCTCCAAGTGGTTGACTGCAGTGATCACATGGACGGGTTTTGAGAAGCAAGTCGTGGCTATGCGCTGTTGTTCGGTGATGTAAACTTAGAGGTTTCTGTGAAGGATCTTTAGTTTGCTGAGTTCGTGTGGTGGAAGTATGACAGGGTAGTTTTTTTTTTTGATCACAAGCGGGCGAGTTGTGTGGATTTATTTGGGTCACAAAGATTTGACATTGGAAATTTATGTTTGGAGGGTAAGTAACTGTGTCATAAACATTATAGTTTATCACCACGTCGTTCATGTGGATTTAAATTGTACTTGGTTGACTGGGGAAAAGTAACGTATTTGAAAAAAAAAGTACTAATAAAAAAATAAAGTAAAATAATGCTTTGAAAGTCATTGCCCATGAAGGAAACAATGAATTGATTAATGCGATTTTATTTAGTTCGTGAATATTTCTTATTATTGTTTGTGAATTATGCTTTTGTTATGAACTTTATTATCTGTGTAAAAGACAAACGAACATAAACAAAACTTTTTTAATACAACGAAATACAATTTTGAAATACAAAATAGTTTCAAAGCCGTTATCACCACAGATGAAAATAATTTAATAGGTGTTATCTTTTATTTATTTATTATTTTATTTGTGAATATTTGTTAATTTTGTTTAGGGTTCTTTTTGAAAAAAAAATGCAATGATGGAATCGAATAGTTTGTTTAACGACACCACTGCATATATTGTTTTACCACTAAAGCATATTGATCTATTAATTACTGACTATTGGATGTCAAGCATCTGGACATCTTGACACATAGTGAAGTGTGAGCCAACCTATGACGGTTTTGAACCACTGTCATCAGCTTGAGAATCCGATGTCTTACCACAGCACCGTTGATGCTCACACCCCATGCATATGGTTTCATCGCGGATTTTGCAGTGATGTATCTAGTCAGGTCCTCTTGAGATTGCCGATACATTCTTTGGGCTTTGCCTTGGGAGAAAAACTTTTTACTTTTTTGTTAGGTTTGTAAATAATACTTTCGACACATAGCCTACGTAAGGCATTCGCAGCCGGATCTTGAATTGCAACATCTTTCCATAGGGAAGACATCCTAAACCACATACCAGTTGTACATTATTAGATAAATGATAGGTATGGTAAATATGTAGACCATGACCAGTTACTGACGTCTATACGTTTATTCTTCTCATTGGACAGCGATAAAACTTAATGTGGACAAGTACCTTTCAGCTTTCCTCCTCCATGTGTAGAAATTGCCGTCTCAGACGAAATCAGTAATTCAGAATTATTTCTTGTTGTTTCTTTTAAAAGGTAAACAGCTCAGTTTAGCTAGAAGTAAATTAAAATATGTTTTTATACATAATTATATTCTATTTGTAAAGTTGAAAGCGATAAGAAAACATATCCTCCACAGAGACTCACACCCATACATGCGTATATACGCACTCACGCCCACACACGTACACCGTAACGTGTACAGTTACGTACTCAGTCATTCTATGTATGTGTACACAAACACACACACACATACTCACACCCCCACGCACCCCCACCCACATATATATATATATATATACATACAAACACAGCATACACACACACACACAACATACAGACACACAACATACACAAACATACAATACATCAGTAGCGGATCTAGGGGGGTTCCTGTGACCGCCCCTATCTTATTTTGTTTTACAATTACAAGTGGAAGGATGTGAAAATTAACCACTACCCACTACGTTTGGACCTCCCTTTCAAAAATTGCATCCTCGCCTGCACACAGGCGCACAGACAACATACACGCACGCACGCACGCACGCACACACACACACACACACACACACATTCACACTAACACAAAGTATGTCATGAAAATAAGATTAAACACTTTAAAATAACTAGTTGCCAGTCGTGTAAGTCAAAACCCCGTCCTTGTTAGTAACTCTGAAATACTAGTATTTTACTGAAGTCTAGGTCTCTATGAACGCCGAAATAGTGCTACATTGTACTGATCCCTATCAAAAGACCGAGAAGGTTTGTGTTTGCGTGTAAATGTCGTTTGAAAACCTATAACAGCTACTAACAGCACACTAATGTTGTGTATCAGGTAGGCTTTCATCAACATGTCTGACCACCAGACCACAACTGATATCTTGTCAGCTAAACTCTTCAAGCGTTATCCAGATGAAAGCCGGTATCGTCAAATGAAAGAAAAGACAAAATCTTAATTGTGCATGCGTAGCCAAAACTAATATCTCGACTAGTTCTTATGCTGAGTTGGTATCTGCACCCAGTGCCCAAACTTAAATAGTGTGAAGTAAAATTGAATGGGTGTTGCATGACTTTAGAATCTTGATATAAACTCAAACTTAAACAGATTGCATGCATGGCTTATAGCGATAGAGTCTAGACCAATTTTGTTCCGCTAATCCACACTGAAGATTTTGAAAGCACTATTCTTGGATGTGTTCTTAAACATTTTTCAAGTCTAAATTCAAACCTAAAATTTAGAAGAGTCTAGACACCATTACATGTACAGTTTATGCTATCAAAGTCTGAATTTATTTTGAATCATTATTTCATACACGAAATATTCTTTAAGCAAGTTGCCGGGCTTCTAGAACTGTAAAGTCTTGACTGAAAAAAATAACTTGAATCTTATCATGCAATTTGGCATTGTGTTAAAGTGTATCACTGCTTCAGAATCCAAACAGTGTAAGTCTGGGTTTGGCTCTTACTGGTATCACTGAATGCCCCTAACTGAGCTGCATCTGGTGCACAAAGGGTGTGTGTAGGTTTCTGAAGCTATCCCACTTTAATTTTATCTTAAAATCCTAACATATTCTACATAAAACTTGTGTCTAGGTGAAACAGTTTTGCCTCTATTCCATTATCAGCTACTCCAACTTACACCCTTTTGGTTCTGAAGCAGTGGTATATTAAATGTTTTATAACCGATTTTTTCCAAAGCAAGAAACAAGATTTCTTCACTGTTTATTGAGCATGTTCTTCAAAGCTATCTTGGTATATTTCAGCATATTACAGTCAAAACACTTATAACATTAGCTGTTTAGAAAAAAAAGGCCCAAGCATGCCAATGTCCTATGTAGACAAACATAGATATTATTTATTATACGACGCATGGATATTTAAAGTATGTCTGTGCTATTCCCAAATTTGATGTTACTGATATGTCTTCATCATGGCGCAAAATAAGACAATATACATGAACTAAGTGTTTTCAGTTAGGTAAGGTCATTAATCTAAATGCTGCGTGTGTTCAAGGACGCTTTAGATATTTGTGTAATTAGCCCCCCTCCCCGCACCCCTACCCTCCATCCCACCCCCTTCACAAACAAATAAAGATCAGCTACTGGATGTGCAATCAAGGACTCAAAGTAAAGTAGTTTTATTTAACGACGCCTCTAGAGCACATTGATTTTTATCTTATCGTCGGCTATTGGACGTCAATCATTTGGTCATTCTGACATACCTTTAGAGGAAACCCGCTTTCGCCACATAGGTTACACTTTCCAATAAGAAGCAAGCGGTCTTTTATATGCACTGTCTCACATACAGGACAACACATACCACGGTCTGATGAACCAGTTGTGGACCACTAGTTGGAACGGAAAGTAGCTCAAACTGCAAATGGGTCCACTAAGATGGATCACTTTTAAGGACGCATGCCAGGGTATTGTTTTTGAATGTCTTGGACTGGTAGATACGATTATTTCTTAGATCAAGGTTTCTGTTTTTGTAATTATAGAGCTGAACAAACTGCTTGGTTGCTCTGGATTACGCAAATAGACAAGTACTTCAATATTACTTAACTCAACTACGAAACTGTGTCGCAGATATTTTATCTCTGTTTATATGGACGTTGTGACTTCCAAGAAATTTTAAATACAATCTTGATTTCACATTCACGTACAACACGTTGCATGCTCTCACATTCAACTGACTGGTAATTAATAAATGTGTCTGCAAAACGGTCTAGTTATAGGTAAAATATGCAAAAAATAAAATAAAAAAATGTTTTAGTGAGTGGTAGTGAAACGTCATTAATATTGCAATATCAGACTGCCTCATTAAAATCTAATCTTGCATACAGATTTAAATGTAAATAACAGACAATATCAGACTGCCTCATTAAAATCAAGTCTTGAATACAGATTTAAATGTAAATAATAGACAATATCAGACTGCCTGATTAAAATCTAGTCTTGAATAGAGATTTAAATATAAATAACAGACTTTAACACAATACAGATTGCATATAGTTAACTTCATATTTAAGCCTCGAGTCTAGACTTCAAAAAGATTTATGCTCTTCTTGAAATATGAGCGTATGATGGCTCGCCGCTTGCATAGGTCATGAGAAGCTTAAAATCTTGCAGCAGCAACTGAGAGTTAGTTAATATGCGTTCGTATACTTACTGAAACAAATGTCTGGTGGACCGTAAATCACATTGCCATGCAATGTGAGGCAGCAATGATAACTGACAATGATGGAGCACATGGTCATGTTAAGAAAATGATGATTTAATCTCCCTTATAATTAATTTATTGCATTTACTTACTTGACATTAATGCTTGTCATTTAAAACAAAAAAATTCCAGAAACAATCTGAACAGGACAAGATATTGCATACAGTATATAAGTGTTTTAATGCTGAAAACGTTAAAGCGCGGTCCTCATGGAGATTTGTCTTCAGAATGCATCATCACAAAGTCCAAGATGCCTTCACGTTGTAACGTTTTACTACTATGTTTACTAATCCTCAATATATTGTCCTTATTTCCTTAGGGTTCTGCATTGTACAGACATACGATTTCTATCACCTTAACGGTTGTGTTGTTTCAGTATCACCGAAAGATCAGTTAAATGTGGTTTATTGCAATATTATGATATCCTGGAGAATAACAGTGTCTCTGGTATCTAAAACATTAATACCACCATTGAACGTTCACACAACAATTAAATTGACATATGTATTGAAATGGTCTCCAGGATCTAACACATGCCTAGCGTTATTTATTGTATTTTACCTAGGTTTGAGGCACTAGGACAGGGGAGAATTTCACTCGGAACATGTAATACTATCATGTGAAATGTTAACTGATTTGTATCTGTCTGATGGTATCTTGCTGCCTGACAGACTGTGTCAACATACGTGGACATTGTCTCTGAGATTAAATATCTCACAATACAAGTATTGTTCATTCTCGAAACAGTATTATATTAGTGTTGAAACGGTTTGTGCGATTTAACACCGTACAGAATAGCTTGTAGATACGTATATTATTAATACAATTTATAGTTCTATTAAAAAATGAGATCTAAAATCTATGGGATCTTACAATACATGCTTTATCAACAACGATATACATAATTCATTGTTTTCTTGAGCTAAGGTCTCAGTGGACCCATTTGCATTTTGGGCTATTTTCCGTTCCATCTAGTGATCCACAATTGGTTTATCAAAGGCCGTGGTATATGCTGTCCGGTCTGTAGGATGGTGCATATAAAACACCCCTTGCTGCTTATCGGAAAGAAAAGCCTATGTGGCGGCAACGAGTTTCCTCTAAATACACTTCAGAATGACCATATGATTGACGTCCAACAGCCGATGATAAAGTAAACATCAATGTGCTCTAGAGGCGTCGTTAAATATTATTTTGATCTAAGGCCTTACATCACAGAATGCATTAACAAAACCGTGTACATCACGGTTGAAACAGACCGACACAATTTAGCAAGAGGTGATGACAGCACTAATCAGATTATTTAGACATGGAATAAACACGATCATAGACAGATTTAGCCCTTTAGGGCCACGCTTGCAGCTGTTTTGCAGTGTCTTAGATTAATTATCCTGATACGACAGCATTTGTTTCATTCAAGATATTTCCTTGTATTGTTACATCAAGTAAGTTGTTGAATTAATGATTACAATCTGTAATAAAATGCGCACTGGAGAGCGAGTTTTTGTGTCACTACACGAATGCGTACTAAGAGTGTTGCGGTTCGTTTTACGATAGGTGAAATTAATAGCAGTATTAGTCGTATTAATCTCTATACCTCAGGCGCGGATACAGGATTTCTGAAAGGGGGTGTCCAAATGTGATGGGTGAACAGGACTGAGGGGGGAGGTTAATTTTCACGTCCTTCAACTTGGAGAATATATATTAATATATTTAAAAATATGAGAAAAGGGGACCGGACACCCTGGACTCCCCTCTGAATCCGCTACTGTAATTATGACCACACAGTCGCGGATGCAGGGTTTCTGAAAGGGGGTGGGTCCTAATGTGATGGGAGGAAATGGTTAATTTTCACGTCATTGCACTCGGATAAAAAAAATATATATATACATTTTTTAAAAATACTCGAAAGAGGGTGGGTGATCCGGACCCTCTGGAACCCCCTCTTGATCCTCTACTGTACTTATGACCACATAGACCTGAAAACAGCACATTTAAGGTTAGCCGATATAACTGACATGATTTAGAAAGTAAATATTTGAAAGGAAATGAATGTTTGTTTATCGACACTTGGGATCATTGTTTAATCACCAGCTATAAGGTGTCAGAAATAATATTATGGCAACAGTGACACCTTTCATAAAGTAGGAACAATATTTGTTTACTTATGAAATCGTGAGAGAATAAAAAAAAGAACGACAAAAGTGTTTTCTTGTTCACAATCCTATCTCTGCACAAGGCAGAGTAGTAGAGGTATATACAGAAAATCGTGAGGTTTTCTGTTATATTCTTCCATAAGATAGAACGATTTTTATTGTAATGAAGTGCAATGGATTTTCTAGTGATCTAATGTCTACAGTTTACTCAAAATATCCTAGTGACTAGTTTGTACACAGATACAGTTTGAATACGATAATGCGTGTTGCTGCTTTATTATTTAATTTGTTTGTATGTTTGTTTGTTCTTTCTATTTATAAGCCCACTTCCACGATTAATTTAAAGTTACATTAGTCTTATCCGTTGTAAGGGTTCTTGTATCAAGCACGGAGGAACAATAATTCTGAATCAAGCATAACCTCGTATCCACTTGAAACACGGCGCGTCGAGCCTAGATCTAGCTACCCCAATGTCTCTGTTACCCCCACCTCAACAATGCTCTCTTGCCTCCGCCGTACCCGTGTATTGTAATAAGTTTAGTTACTACCCTTCTTTCAGTCCAACGTCTTCTAACTCTTTGGGTGTCCTTAATGATTCTTTTTTCTATATTTCTTAGGCGCCCAACATGTTCTTAACAACCACGGCGACAGGAAACTGTTAAGCTGTCCTATCCCCAGGTTCAAAAGACAAATTGTTTTCAAAATGTACACAAGTTAATTACGTTTGCACACGGTCGTATTTAATTGTGTATACTTGTACAGATACAGCCTAGACGTCTATACCTCCACCATGACCAATATCATCGATGGCCAAGTCAAATATTTGATCAGTTCTGAATGGAAAAAGGCTAATTTAACTTTTTATTACGAATGGAAATTCTTATAATCTGAGTCTTCCGACTTGAATAAGTAATGAGTATGTTTAATGTTTTGGAATTGTTATATTATGAAAAATATGACAGTTTTCAGGAAAAAAATTGTCTTGTTGTGCTTGAAACCAGCATGGTGTAATGCTATCCATCCTAAACATATTTTTGAAACAGGGGCGTGAGAGACGTGGGAGGGGTGGGGAGATGGGCAGCCCCCCAATAATTCCCATAAATATGTTCTTATTCATTGTTAAAATATTCACCGGCAAATTCTGATGTTCAGAAACGGGAGCCGCCACATCATTCTGAATTTTATTCGAACGCCTCTGTGAAATAAATCTTACTCTCTAGAACAAATAAATAAACAAACAAACAAATAAATATACACTTCAACAATAAAAAATACACATCTATCAATGTAGGATTTAAAAAAAAAGTTTGTTACGTCATTAAACGTGGTATTCTCAAAGCACTGTAGATGGTCAAATGACATAGCTACCGATAAAACAGCTATAAAACCTCCAAACTAACTTTTTATTGTCTTTATGCCTAACCATATCAATATAATTTCATTCAGTACTCATGATCATTTAGTCTTCTTTCAAGACATCAGTCGCAATTGCAAAGTTTTTGAGGCTGTTATTTGTTAGTTGGTTTAAATCACGGAAATGTACATTATGTATTTTATTATTTTACCAATGATTTCACTTCCCTTTTTTATTTTGTTATTATATATATCTAGATGTATGAGTGTTTGTGTTTGTTTAATAACTGGGATTTCTTTTTTATTTTATTATTATTATATATAACAATCTACGTGCTCTAACTGGCTGTACATGTATTCAGATGTATGAGTGTTTGTTTAATAACTGGGATTTCTTTTTTATTTTATTATTATATATAACAGTCTACGTGCTCTAACTGGCTGTACATGTATCTAGATGTATGAGTGTTTGTTTAATAACTTGGATTTATTTTTATTTGCAGGTTGTTGACGCTGCTGCTCATTCTACTGTTGGGTTTCTTAGGTGCAAACGGTGCATCCTCAGTAAGTACAGTGCTTCGTGTTATATTGTTATACAAAGTGTCCGTCTTAAGATCTTCATCCAACTCGTGTTTTCTTTAACTTTTCTCCCATTCGTTGTGTCTTTGTTGCTGTTTTTTCTTCTTCTCCTCCACCTTATTGTGTTTCTCCTTAGATACCAACGCACTAGTATTACAAACTTATTTCTCTCTCAAAATATTTAATGTTGTCCATTTTATTTATCTAGTTTTCCCTTTCTTTACGTCTTTTTTGTTGTTATTTTCCTACATTTTCTTTTCTTTTTCTTCTTTCCTCCTCAAACTCCTCATCCTTCTTCTTAGATGCCCACACACCAGCATTACAAACTTATTTCTGTCTCATAATGTTTTATGTTGTCCATTTTATTTATCTGGTTCTTCTTTCTTCTTTATTTTCTATTCTTGCTACCACCTGTTTCGTTTTTCTTTGTTCACTTCATTTAAATATTTTATATGTTTTGATAATTTTCTGTAGTTTCTGTTTAAAATCATTGATCTACAATTCAGCTGACTGTATTTGGTTTGTTTTTAGTTTTTTATCCTTTTATCTAACATCACATTTTACATCATGCGGAATAAAATAAAATGTCTTTGAATGTACTTTGTTTCAAAGCTAATGTTATCAAGCACGTTTTTATTTTTATTGTGGTCATCATTTACGTGTGTTCATAATTCAGCAGGATTACTGTACAAGAAAATTAATTTTAAACAATTTTTGCAACTTTAGCTACATATTTACAGAACCGATTTAACTTAAACCTTCACCTCGCTTAATACGTCAACCAGTTGACAATAGCTAGACAAATATTTTGCAACTGACTTTTCCACTAAAGGGCCTTTCTATAAACACATCGACTTAGCCAGAAAAAGAGCAATATTTATCTGACATGTTCCGCTTACACACCTCGGCAAAAAGCTGGGAAATTGAGACCGTATGCCCGTAGGTTAATCGGATTTAGACTAATGTCAAACTGTATATAGCTTGTTTTATGCTTGGGAGGTAGTGTTAGGAGCAGCAACGTTTGCAGTTCGCGTTGGTAAAGGTAATTTTGTATCTCCTGGCTTGTTCGCCTTGATCCGTCACGATTTAACAGATACTGTTGATAGCCCGATTATTATGTGTGAACTATTTAAACGTTACAACACCTCATCATATTTTGTATATGTGGTATTTATTAACTTATCTATTTTCCGTTACAACCAGTGGTCCACAACTGATTCATTAACGGTTGTGGTATGTGCTGTCCTCTATGTGGGAAAGTGAATATTAACGACCGCTTGCTGCTTATTGGAAAGAGTACCCTATGTGGCGGCAGCGGGTTTCCTCAAAAAGAAATATGCCAGAATGACCATATGTTTGACGTCCAATAGCCGATGATAAAATTAAAATCAATGTGCTCTAGAGGCGTCGTTAAATAAAACAAACATTTCTTTTATTAACTATTAAACTTTATGAGAAAACATCTTCATGTTTTAAATACGTACAAGAGAGAATGTAGAATTTTTTTATTCCATTTTTTAAAACTATGTTTAAGAACAGACTATCCCAGACCCCCGCAACGCTCTTTACACTGCGTGTGGCAGACACATTTCTCTTATGGATGACCTAGCACTCACACCCCTCACCAATAAACCTGGATCCGCCCATATCGACATGACATAATTATACAAGTATATACATGTGTGTGTGTATATATATATAATTTAATTTTCGATCGCAAGACGGATGCATTTTTGAAATGCATTTACCTGCCTGTCAGGTGGTGTAAATTCGAGACGGGCGCTGCATATTGTTCCGTGTCAGGAAACTCACTAGATTCATTGACAAAAAACCTGTCACCATGGACGGGCTGTTCTAAGGTGTAAAATACAGCATATAGACTGGCGTAGTTCTCCACTCGAATCCACTGAGGCGTTAATACACTGTATGCACGTAGACTGCATATTTCAATAGAACATAAATTATAAATTTGCGACGTGAACGGTAAAGACGACTGTAACGCCTTGTATTAAGAAAAGACATACACCCGATACGATGTTGTGTTAAACCGGTTACTGTTGTGTTGTATGTCTGGTGGGGTATACTCTCATAGTGTTACACTATTCAGACTGTACCTATATGTCTTTCTTCAATACACAAATACGTACCTACCTATCTTCGTACTTACCTACTTACGTACCTACCCACTTACGTACCTACATACCTTCATACTTACGTACCTACCTTCGTACTTACGTACCTACCCACTTACATATCTACCTACCGGTTACTGTTGTATTGTATGTCTGGTGGGGTATACTCGCATAGTATTACAATATTCAGACTGTACCTATATGTCTACTTACCTCAATACACAACTATGTATCTACCTACGTACCGTACCTACCTACGGTTACTATTGTATTGTATGTCTGGTGGGGTATACTCTCATAATGTTACCATATTCAGACTGTACCTATATGTCTACTTACCTCAATACACAACTATGTACCTACCTACGTACCGTACCTACCTACGGTTACTATTGTATTGTATGTCTGGTGAGGTATACTCTCATAATGTTACCATTTTCAGACTGTACCTATATGTCTACTTACCTCAATACACTACTATGTACCTACCTACGTACCCACCTAAGTACCTACCTACCTCCTTACGTTCCTAAGTACTTACCTACTTAGCTGCTTGCCTACCTGCATGCCTGCAATAGCACGACTTACCACGGGATGTTTTAAATCTATAAATATACAATTAATGGATGACTGGCATGTTTTGATCTATAAATACACAATTAATGGACGACTAGGATGTTTTAAATTTATAAATACATTATTAAGGTTACGACCTGGATCTTTTAAAACTATAAATACACTATTAAGGATATGACGGACGTTTTTAAATCTATAAATATGGACATACTATTCTTATAAGCTCTTCAGGACACAGAATTCTACTTGGATGTTTTACACTGATAATCGTGCACCTGAAGAAATCTGATATACAGCCCGTCATATTGCGGGTCGGACGCTGACCCCAGCGACTTTTATCTTTAGTGGTGAAAGTTCACAGCTTGCCATCGCCGCACACCAATTGTGAGCCTTACCTGTAGAATAACATTTAGGTTAGGTCAATATTTATTTGCCAATAATCAGACTTTTCTTCCTTGTTTACCTGCATGTCGAGCTCGTCAATTAACGCGGGAATATCGTCTCGGCTCGCAACTGCGTTCTCAAGTGTCAATAACATGCAGATCTAGCGAAAAGCGTGATTTTTTATTTCTCAGCTAAATAGAGTGAGACGTAGATGACTGGTAGAGATCCTGTGAGGTGTACGTTCCAACCAGTGGTCCACAATTGGTTCATCAAAGCCCGTGGTGTGTGCTGTTCTGACTGTGGGAAAGTGCATATAAAGACCCCTTACTGCTTATAGGAAAAAATAGCCTATGTGGCAGCAGTGGTTTCCTCTAAAAATATGTCAGAATGACCAAATGTATGACGTCCAACAGTCGATGATAAGATAAAAATCAATGTGCTCTAGAGGAGTCGTTAAATAAAACAAACATTACTTTTTTTCAGTGAGGTACAGTGTATCTTTGGATCGAATTGTGGATCATCTAATCATACACTCACATTATAACAAGTAGTCCGCCACTGGCATAACAAAGTTTGTAGTGTGAACTTTGGGAAAGTTTAAAATACGAAAAAGGTTGACAATTTGGCAGGATGGCATCTAGGTCATTCGGTAGAGCGTTCGCTTGCTAAGCTTTGGTCGTTGGATCGACCCCAGTCTGTGGACTCTTTCTATGATTTTTTTTGTCTCTTCCAAGTAGTGTACCAGAACATATATATCAAAGGTCAAGGTATATGCTGTTCTATCGATAGGAAACTGCATATAAAAAAACGGTTCCTGTAATGGCTACGTTTGAAATTTATGTGATATTTGACTATTAATAAATAAGTCAATAAGCTCCAATGATATCAAATTTACCACCTAACAAACACTGTTTACAGTGTCCTAGAGTGTCCTTAAACTGTTCTTTCCTAGCGGAAGGTATTTTTTCTCAACTTAATTTCTGTTGCATTTTCGTTCCCATTTCACCAACGTGGCTTATTTCAATGTCCATTACATTTATTATTTACATTACTCAGCCATTGTTCTTTTAATCAGGTACGTCGTTTCGTGTTGGCAAGTCTTTTAAATTAAATATCTCTCGCAGGTGCTGTATTGTGCGTTTTAGTTTGCAAGCAAGAGTGTAAGCATAGCTCTTAAACAGCCGGATCGGCATATACATGTTTCAATATTCGGTTTAAACAATTTGATTGTTGTTGATATAGTTCGTTAGTGACCTGTATCAAATTATTTTAATAGAAATGCAGATTTTGTTTTGTTAATGTTTGCCAGTCATTTTATAAGTTCATAAAACCAATGTCCAATTGCATTACATTATATCTCAAGCAAACAGATACTAAGAGATTGCTAACACAAATATATTTTAGCTTGATGGACACATTCGTTGAGTGAAACCGATCTCGGCCTTCAAATGTTTACCAAAACAACACATTCTAGCTTTATGGAGACGTGTTCTGAATGAAACCTATTTAAAGCCTTTAAATGTTTGTTAAATAAAAAAAATGAATGTATTAGATACCATAATAATATATCAGCGAAATTAGTGTATTTGAAAAACAAAGTTTATATAAAAAAACACACAAATAAAAAAGTTAAATT
Organism: Symmetromphalus regularis; assembly: GCA_032355785.1. NCBI lineage: Eukaryota > Metazoa > Mollusca > Gastropoda > Neomphalida > Neomphalidae > Symmetromphalus > Symmetromphalus regularis. The sequence continues at coordinate 337 of JAULBS010071934.1, read as the reverse complement.
TGTTTTATTTAACGACGCCTCTAGAGTACATTGATTTTTAGCTTATCATCGGCTATTAGACATCAAACAGTATTCTGACATATTTCTTTAGAAGAAACCTGCTGCCACCACATAGGCTTCTCTTTCTGATAAGGGTATTTTATATGCATTTCCCCACAGATAGGACAGAACATACCACGGCCTTTCATGAACTGGTTGGAACGGAAAATGGACCAAACTGCAAATAGGTCTACTGAGAAGAATCGATCCGAAGCCATACAAATATATCGGCATCAAATATTGACCTTTAACATCCACACGGAAGAGCAAAGCACGAGAACGAGAAGTGAATTTGAAA
>JAULBS010071923.1:0-21310 GCA_032355785.1 Symmetromphalus regularis | reverse complement strand
CAGTTTGGGCTATTTTCCATTCCAGCCAGTGGTCCACAACTGGTTCATCAAAGGCCGTGGTATGTGCTGTCCTGTCTATATGACGGTGCATATAAAAGACCCCTTGCTGCTTATCAGAAAGAGTAGCCTATGTGGCAGCAGCGGGTTTCCTCTAGATACATATGTCAAAATGATCATATGATTGACGTCCAGTAACCGATAAGATAAAAATCAATGTGTTCTAGAGGCATCGTTAAATAAAACAAACTTTACTTTCTCCGCTAAAAGCAATAAAAATTTTTTTTTAATAACAATAGGAAACAAAAAATATAAATAAATCCTTGGTTTTTATGTTCTCTATTCATGAATGTGTGTTGTGCTATTGCATCATCCCTGCATTCAGGACAGGCTAGCATACGTTCTCACTAGGTTTAACATGAAGCACAAAACCTAGTCAAGTTAGCAATTTTGTCCTGAATGCAGCAAAGGCTAAGGTAGTGGAAGAGGAAGTGTGTGGTAGCTTCTACACACTGGGCAGTCGTCATCTATGCATGGCACAAGGTCACGTAAAATTTATTCTACTTTTCATGACGAGGGGCAACCTTTTTTGTCAGTACCATGCCCAAAGATTCACTTGACTAAATTTTGTAACATTAAGAAATCTTTCCAACAAAAACAAACCATGCATCAAACATACATACAAATAATTTATTCCACTTAAACTGTACAGTGGTTTCATACATACATTTTGTGTGAGATTTTAGTTCTTGATTGCTCATTCTTAAGACAACAAAATACAACAAATGTAACAGTACACAACATAACATCTTACATTCTCCTTTTTTAATGAACAAGGTAACAATAAACAAAATCATTTAGTCTTACACTCAAATACACAAGATATTTCAAATGTTAAAACTGAATGAAATAAAAATGAAACAAGCACTTTTATTTTTTTTATTACCTTTAATACGACAAAAAGATATTGATGAATACTGAAATTCGAAATGCCAACCAAAGATTGTCATCTTAAATACAATTAATGCTTTAATTTTTATTATCAACATGGATGTAAGTATGTTGGACTGTTGTATACAAAGCAACAAAAAGCTTTTGTCTTACAAGTTAAGTCTGTACAGGGCAACATGGTGATGAAATATTTTGATATTTTATATAGCCACTATGAATTTGAGTAGAGAGAACTTCCTAAGAAGATCCATGAAATGATGGCTAGTTTGGTGTAATGATGTGATGATTTCTAGTTATAATATGCTGCTAAAGTTCATCTTTTGCTTTATCTTCACTCTGTGGACAAGAAAAAAAAGAATGTGGCTATTAGAAAAGTACAATTTAAATGAAGCTGTTCCCTGTTATCCTAATTGCTGGCCTTTGAAGATCACTTATCATTTGACATATTCAGAAATCTCAGCCAAGCAGCATGTGAGTGTAGATTTAGTGATGTTCTTATCCATTCTTCGTTAAAGTTAGTTATTTCAAACTAATCAAAAACAATGCAAATCATCATGCAAAAACAATGGATGCGATTACACACACACTTTAAATAATGGGAAAGATTTCTCCAAAAGGATAAGTCAAAATATACAGAATTTTTTTAATTTTCTTTTATTAAATTTTGAATCCACTATGAATAATAAGATTGTTCATAATTCAAAAATTTAGCCTTTTAGACCACACTGGCACAGCAATAAGGCATAGTAGGGAAAACAGCACAGCAATTGGGTTAGTTGTATACTACATGCAGGTTAATTCAAAAGACAAATTGTACGATATTCTGGTATTGTTTTATAAAGATTAAAAAAAATTCTTTGCTTTACTTAAAAAACTATTATCAGTGCATTTAAGTATATAAAGAGTAGAAGATGCAGTGATTAAAAAAAAAACCCCGACATAACTTAGCAGTTAAAACAAATTAAATTACTGATGTCCATACCAGAAAAGTGCTTAGGTTGAAAAATGTCACAATGCTAATTATTTATCAAACAGCCATTAACAAAAAAAAACAAAAAAAACAAAAAAATTTAATATGTAAATAAAAGAATGATATGGAGCATTTTAATAAAAAAATTACTTACTTTTTCAGAATCATTTTTTTCTTCAGGTTTTTCCTCCTCAGCTGGCTTATCTCCCTTTTCCTCCTCTTCCTCTGCCACGACCTCTTCCTCCCCTTCAGCCTTTTCTTCCTCCTCATCCTCTGGCTCATCCTCAATCTATAAAACAATGTCTAATATATACACAATGCTCACAATAACCTATTTAAAATGCCATTAGATTAAAATTAATAAAACATCCTGATATTCCAGTCTTGTAAACACATCTTTTCAAATTTCTACCTTAAATATTTGTAATTTAATGAACATTTTAAGGTCACACTAAATACTTAAATAATTTGTTTAAATTACATTTTGACATTTAATTATTAAATAAATGTATAGCTTTTACACTACAAATTTTGCCTAGGACCTCCACCCACCCCCTACCCCTGCTGCCATAGTATACAAATCTTTTATCCTCCCTCATCCATATTGTTGATAATTACTTCCCCCCCCAGAACTTGTTGCTTACAGCAAGCCTTGCGTAGCTTCAGTAGCACCTTACATTCACAGTATTGTGTGTATGTGAGTCATAAGTGGATATTCACGTAGTTGGTGGTGAGAGCATTTATTTTAATACGACCCGTAGGTGGGCAAGAAACAATAAATGTTGGATGTCTTGGAGATATTACTTGTTTCAGATCAAAGCTGCATCTCAGTCATATTTTTCATTCAAAGTTTCTTTTTTCTTTATCTATTATCAATTACTGTAAGAAATTGAGGGATTTTAATTACAAAACATTTTGATTATCATGTTAATAATTCATACCTTAGCTTCTAATGGGATGTCCAAACTAAGCCGAAGCATCCTTTCTACCCTCTCGGCAAATCCTGCTGAGTCTGGTACGAGGTAGCCTGATCTCAAAGTTGCAGTCTCGAACATTACCATAGCTAGATCTTTAGCAGTTTGATCTTCCTTGTCAGCCTGAAAACAAATTATAAATTTTATGTAGTATATATACATCAAAGCTAACAACCAAAAAATACTAGATAAGCCGACTCCAAACGTTCCAGTTCTTTCAACTTACACTAAATGGATTGCACAGAGCTCACAAATGCCAAATTAGCCAATTTTTAAAGAAGTTGACCAAAATACTTGAAAACTGTTCAATGGCATTTTTTATCATTATCGGTTATTTACTTTATTATATGAACTAAATTGCCGTTGCATAATGATCTTTTTGAGGGCTCTGAATTCACGACAAACTTGCAAACAACTGCACTTGAAGAACATATACCAGTGATGTCATTAAAAGTTGCAGATGCAAATGAAACTTTAATCCTGAAGAGGACATAAAGCATCCATTTAATATTAATTTATTATTATATTTAAATACTATCATTTTCTATTCAGTTAATTGAAAACTGTCACACTTTTATACGACCATAAAGATATTTTCAAGATGAATTAATCATTTCAATTACAAGTGCAAAGTAAATTTTTTTAAATGTCAATATTCTTTCACATTCGATACACAGCAAACATTTTTCAATAGGTAGTGAAAAATTGCCATCTACCACCTATCAATAACATTCATGTAAACATTAGTATGTTACCTCCACTTTCTGCTTCAGTTCCTTCATCAATGGATGTCTTGGGTTCACTTCCAAAATCTTCTTTTGTGTTGAATAGTATCTGCAACAAAGTAATCAACATTATAAACTGTCTCATGTCAAAGAAGCTATTCTATAAAATAATTTATGTTAATAGATTAGAGGATCGCTTTTAGAAAATATATTTGTTTTTGATAATTCATATATTAAATTCAAAATGGGTTTGAAATTCCACATGATTATTTAATATAACATGAGTCGTGGTGAATTTTGTTGCAGAGAAAAAAAATTGTGAATCAATTCTGTGACCTATAGCACTCACCCTGACACAAAACATTAAATAATGCTTCTTCTATCTCTTGTTTTTGTGATTAGCCTGATAAAATATTAAATAGAATATTAACAGTCAGAAAAAATAGCTACTTACTCCTGGCTGGGATCCTTGGCTTTGGCATATGCCTGGGCTCTCATTATTCTCTCCATGTTGCCAGACCAGCCATACTGACTGGCAATCAAGGCACATGGTGAGGTGGTTAAACGTTCTGAGACTGTGGCCTTCTCAATCTGAAAAACAACCCAAAAATATCTCACTTGTTAATGTTTGTAGCATATCATGTAACAAATGTAATATGTGGCAGGATATTTTATTATTCAATTTTAATCCACAATTTACTTTGACGGTTCAAACTTGATTCAGTTTCAATACATTTACAGCAGCTTTCAACAGCATTGAACAGCAGTCAGTAAGAAATAAGGTCCAAAACAAAATAATAATATACCATACATCTGAGCATAAACTAACATTTTACACGTTGAATGAAAAATAAAAAATGTGTGAGTGGCAAATTGCTTTATGCATGAGATTAGCATCTTTTTTACCTTTCTTTGTTCTCTTGTTACAGATTTCAAACATGACAATAACAAAATACTGGTTTTACAAACACATTTTCTTTTCATTCAGTTAATGTTTTCAGTCAAGATATCAGCTACATGTATGCCAATTTACTAAGACATTTTGATGTGTTATTTTCAAAACTGTTAATCCACATAAGAAGTATCTTATCATTTATACTGTTCATCATATATGTTGTTGCATTAATTAATAAATCAATATATTGCTTACCTTATCTTTTAAAGCATCTTCTTTAAGCCATTTGAGCAATGGTTCATATTCTTTTTCCAAAGCCTCCTTCCTTTCTTTGGCCTTTTCAGAGTCATCCAGCTTGAGACCATCTTTAGCGACATTCTGAAACTTCTTGCCTTCGAACTCTGGCAGGGATTGCATGCAGTACTCATCTACAGGTTCTGTCAGATAGAGAACTTCAAATCCTTTCTTCAGAAGACGTTCAACAAAAGGAGATTTTGATACCTGTAAAAGTTCTTAATATTAGTAACAGAATACACAATAAATTATGTACATAAAACACCTTTACCGTTAGGTATGAAAAATTGAGGGTTTCTCAGGCAATCTTATAAATCAGATTAAAAATTTCATTTTCAAACATGCCAGCCCACATATGACTATACCCGACCCACAAATCAAGCTTACAGCAAACAAATTGTTGACAAACAGATCAAAAGTAATCTTGTTAGCTGTCATGTCGGTATATGCCCTGCCAACTATAATTATGCATTAATTCAACTCCTTTATGAGGAATTCTGATTTTAATTCACACTTATACTAGGATTTCAGATATTTGCCTGAGGACTCACTTTATGATTGGATTTTTCTGTCCCAACTAGTTCTCCATGATTGGTATATCTAAGAATGTGGTATATGCTATCCTGTCTGTGGGAAAGTGCATATAAAAAATACCTTGCTGCTAACAGAAAAATGCAGATTTCTTCTGACTGTCAAAATTACCAAATACTTAGTTTATTTAATAAATCAATGGGCTCTAGTGGTGTCATTAAAGAATATTTAAAACAATAATTCAAGATAATGCTAGCTTTCCTGCAAATTATAACAGAATCATGTAAAGAAGCAAAGCACACCTCTTCCTTGCTGGTACCAGCTATAAAGTAGATAGCATCCTGTTTATCTTTCATCCTCTCAACATATTCAGCGAGACTCGTCACCTCAGTGTCGGAGTTTGAAGAAAAGAATCGAAGAAGTTTCGCCAGACGAGTCCTGTTTGAGGTGTCTTCAATAACGCCAAGCTTAATGCTATTTCAAACAAATATATTAATCACATTAGTACACAGGAAAGTATTAAGTGCAATATATAATTATTTAATGAACTCGTTAACAAATCCATATTAACAGAATATTAAATGCAACACATTTATGGCTAATAATAATACACTTTTGGCAACTAAAATATCTTGTTTAGCATATCAAGTTTTTGAAAATCCTATGTACGCCTAGACATCTCAAAGATGAAATGGCTAAAAACAGATTTTACTTCTGAGTATTATCACATGCCTACAATTATTAGCAATCCAAATAACCATAAATTATTGTTATTTCCATTTGTTAAGAATCCATCACAATTTAAAAAAAAAAAGTTGAAATTTACTTATTTGTATAAGGCATAATAATTATTTTAATTTTATTGAAAATGTTAATTTGTATGTAGGACCCCTCTCCACAAGTATGATATTTATGACTACTTTTAAAACTACAATTATTTATTTAACAACCCCCATCCTCCCAACATAAAAGTAAACATTAGCTATTGGGGGTCACACTGTGGTAACCCTCAATAGCTGATGTTTACTTTTGTGCTGGGGAAGGAGGGGCAGGGGGTTGTTTTAAAACTACAGATATTTACCTTGTGCTGTATTCTTTCCAAAAATGTTCATAGTCCTCTTTGGTAATTTTTTTGATCATGTCCAGTGTCTTTCTAACCAGTTTTTTCTTGATTACTTTCAGAAGCTTATGTTGCTGAAGTGTTTCACGGGAAACATTCAGTGGCAAGTCATCGGAATCAACCTGTAAAACAAACATATGTTAAAACTATATCTAAATGATAATTTAAGGACTACTACAGGTAAGGATTACTCATCTAAATGGAGAACACAAAAATTGTTCTAAAATCTTAAGTGGAAAACACCCTGCTTTTACAGATATCCTAGGTTATTTCACAGTAATAGTAGTCTGAAAATCACTTTCACTATACCAATGTCATATCTAAGAGAATGACTGTGTAGAAACTAAAGTAATTTATCCTAGGCTACACTACTGTGTGCATGGGCATTAGCTTAATTTATCCCGTGTTAGAAACTGTCCATATAGACATGGTTGTACCCAGTTAAACAAAGTACAAAACCTGAAGTATACAATCATGTTTATTCTTTGAGATGATCCAGAAATGATCATAAGGCTATTTCAAGACTTTCACCACGAAAGTTGTTTTCTTTTTATTTAACTGTATTTTAATAGTGTGTTAACTACATTTATTTATTTAATATTAACATCTTTACATACAAGTTCACCAAAACAGAACAAGTTCAAATAATATGAAAAAAAAAAAATATAAGCCAGAGCTTGTCCTTGAAGCTAATGGCACCACATATACTTACCACACCTCTGATGAAGCTGAGGTATTTTGGCATCATGTCTTCAAAATCATCAGTGATAAAAACTCTTCTTACATACATCTATAAAAGGAAACATTTGATTTCAGTAATCATTTGATAATAAAATAAACTGAGCACATTGACACATATATATTTTCGTAACTTTTATGCTGCTGGATATAAAACAAAGTAAGAATATACCCCCAAGACAATCAAAAAGAAGATGCTATCATATATTTGACAAATTTCACTCATTCACTGTTCAAGTAGTTTGGTATAGTTTAATTATATTTAAATCAAGTTATCAGATAAGGTACTTTAAAAAATAGACACTTGCTGTGATAAAACCCCATCAACTGTTACATCACACTTAACTTATTTAGCAAATGTGAATTTAACAAGGATGTATCAGCTATTAGCAGTTGATCATTTGAACAATTATAAGCCTTTACATTATTAGTGTCATTTGAAACTATAAGTTATCATAGAATTGTTTATTAATCAAAATATTAATGACAGAATTACCAAATATGAATGTTGTAAATACCACTATACTGCAGTAACTAATATAAAATTTTAAAATATTAAATTACTTTATAGCACATTACTATGAAGTACCTTAATATTGCCAACTTTCTTGCCATAGTTTTGGAACATGTCTTGTGGTGAATTCTTTGGTACATAAAGAATTGATTTGAAAGTAACTTCTCCTTCTGCTGTGAAATGAATTTTGGACAACGGATCATCTTGTTCCTTACTGATTGATTTATAAAATTCCTTGTATTCATCATTTTCAATATCTGCTGGCCTGAAAAAACAAAACAAATTTCATCAAAATTATTTAGAAGTAAAAAAAAAGATTATTTTCCTGAAATTTTGTCAACTTTTTTAATCATTGTAAGAACAATATGAAGTCATGTGAAAAAATAAATTAGACAATGGATATCTATACTGTTCTAAAGCAGAATGTTATTTCAAATTACAAACACATGGAATGGAGTTTACAACTAGGGGTTGGGGTTAAGGGGTTGCAGATTTTCTGCTACATAAAATTCTGACAGAATGCAGGCCTCAAACCGGTGGAGTACAAACAACTTTTTGACAGTATGGCATATGATGGGTGGTGTCTATTTTCATCACAATAAAAGATAAAGTATGGTTATGCGAAATTATATATTTCAATGTATGCCAATTTTATCTGTTTTACCTATTTTACCATCTAGCTAAAAACATGAATAAGGGACATATATACTAAATTTATATAATATGTATATCACAGAGAATATTATAAAAGACAAATTATAATATATCATTAAAACTAAATCATTAATTTTTATAATTTATTAAAATGTAGGGTATCGTCAACTCACTTGCGTGTCCAGATTGGCTTGACACTGTTCATCAGCTCCCAGTCCCAGAACGTCTTGGTTATTTTCTTTGTCTTTGATTTTTCTTCTTCCTTTTCCTCCTCCACCTTTCCGTCATCCTCTTCTTCCTCATCCTTCTTCTCTGCATCTTCGTCTTTCTTACCATCCTCCACAATGGTCTCTTCTACCTCTTCCGTCTGTAACAGAACAAATATTTATTTATAACATATTTCAATCTACATGTATTTCAATTATATAAAAAAAAATTATTCAATAATCTATTGAAAAACTAGTGTTTTGACTGGTTTTGGAAAGAAAATATCAGCTAGGATTGAGAATGATTTTTGTCTGTCATTCCAATTTGTGTTTATACTTAAAGAATCTACGTCATCTTGATACTGAAATATCAATAAAATAGCTTCAAGCACAGATTATCTCAAAATTTATTGCCAGAATTGTAGTTATTTATTTTGTTTGTGTATTAGCTATTTTATGTCTGTATCATGACAATCCAGACAATAAAAAAAAACAAAAAACTTTTACTATATATATTCATTAAAATAAGTTAAGGACCATGTTTTGAAAAAAGTACTATTTATAAAACTTTACCAAAAATGAGAAACACTTTTGTTTTGTTTACCGTCACTTTAACCTAATAGTAAATGACACACCACTTTGCAACCAAGTTCTTATAGAGATGAGTAACTAAGCACAAATCACAGTCAGAAGTCTAATCCTTTATGTACATCTCATTACGCTTCTCTAGCATGTAACAACAGGCTTTGCCGACTGTCCCCTGCAAAATCCTCACATTTTCTCAAAATACTAATTCCAAGCTTTCAGTGTGATACTCATGACTTTGTTGTAGTGTCATTCACTTTGAGTGTCTAAGTAAGATTAAAGTGACAGCCAACTAAAAATAGTTTTTCCTCTTATTAGCAAATTTATAAAAAATTGTATCTATTTTAGATATATACATTTTTGAATGAGTATATTAACTAATAGTTTAGCGAAAGAAACCAAACTGAATACGTCATGTTTAAAATGAAGATGAATTGGTATCATGGGGAATGAATGGATGCTTTATATAAGATTATAAATTATGTTAAGAGCTGATTTTAAAAGTAAGGTTTGTTTTATTTAACGACACCTCTAGAGCACATTGATTTTTATCTTGTCATCGGCTATTAGACACCAATCGTATGGTCACTCGGACATTTCTTTTAGAGATAACCCACTAAGAGCTGATTTTAATGAATAATACAACATACTGTCAACAGTATTACTGCCACCACATATTATACTCATTACCAGCAAAGGTTCTTTTATAAGGACTTTCCTAGGCAAGACATTACATCAGTTAACACATGGATAGACATACATGCATACAGTGAAGAAAGTAACAGTAACTTGAGCTAAGGTAACAATTAAATACATCTCACACTGTAAGAACCCATAGACATGAAAGAAATAAAGGTTTTGACTCAGAAGATGGAACACATGCAAAATGAAAGTGCCTCTCTCCATGCCAGACATAACGACCTTTCAGGAAAGCACATATCAGGCCAAAACAAATAGCAGGCACTCTTAGATTTTCACCTGTACTGCATCTATGTTCCTCATATACAGTGTGCTTCAATGTAACTTCATATGTGCTTCAAACCTGCTCACACAGCCACCTGTGTAAAGCAGCCACCTGTCTTATGAGTCTGTTTTCATTTCTCCTTTGGGTGGCTGCTTAGGATAGGTTTGAGTTTGACTATACAGAAATAGGTTACCTCACTCTTCTACATGTATTTAACTAAAACATTATCTAAACAATAACATGACATTATGTGTGTACCAAATATAAATAATCTGATGATTCTATCAAGAGAACTAGTGTATACTGGATGAAGAGAATGATAAACCCAAATACACGTCAAGTCATGTAAATGTCAAGAGATATTTACCAAAAAAAAAGAAGAAAAAAGTTATATTCGAACCATGTGAATAACTGCAACAGTGTGTGTAGATTTTCCAAAATGGAGGTAGATACATGTATTGGAACAACACACGATCTTTACATATAGATTTTTTACCAGCTACATCATGTAGCAGGTTAAGAGTACAGATGGTTTGCAGGTTAAGAGTAAAGAGGGATAAAAGTGACTACATAAAAATGTAATTAAAAATTAAAGACATGTACATGTTAGCGAATATGATATAAAAAAATGTTTGTCTTTTATGATCATAGGCTTATCAAGTGATCCTTGTTATTAACTGTCAGCATATGTTTTTAACTATTTTTTGTTTTTGTTATGAAATTCTTCCAATCAAAGGCTTTAGTTAATGTGTAACAATTTTCTTAATATCGTTTTAAGTATTTTATCTCTACACTATAAATTTTGTATAGCCTTGCAAAGTCTATACCACGAACATACTAAATTACTATGTTATGCATCAATTTTCATAAACTGTATAAAACAGGGTCCACGGAATGCATTTGAAAGTGGGGGATGGGGAGCAATGAAAAGTTGGTGACTAAAGAGCAGCAGTGTTCGTGCAGGAACCCACTCATACTTTGAAAACACTCCGGATTTTGGCCACTTTATTTTGTCAACAAGCCTGGAAATACTTTTATTCAGCAACAAATCTCATTTTTATTGATTTTTTTATTAACTGTAAAATAATGTCTCTGTACATAACAGAAACAACAAAAAAAAAAACAAGTAAAATTCATGAGACTGAGATTGTAAGGCAAATTATAACACTCTAGGATTAGTGCAAATTTCCAAGTTTAGACTGCAGGTTAAGAGTGAAAATGATTTGCTGGTACTCAAATTGAGTAGGTGTAAATTCTGCACCTAAGTTATCTTAAACACTGAAAAAAAAGTTAAACGCACAGTCTCACGGACCCGTGACCTTATTAATTTCCAAACAAAGAATTAATTTTAAATATAAACATCTTATTTGTCCATAGAAATACTTCATTCAACTACCACATCTATCTTATTATCAATATTTTAAAAATAATAATGAATTATGCTCACGAACAAATAAATTGTTTTTTTTTCCGTTGAAGGTGTGACGTATATATTTCGAGTCATGTGACAAAACCACTCGTTTTCCATTGTTGGAAACAAACTACTTTTAAACAATGACGTTGTATGACGTCAAAAGTGTTATGTACCAGTATAACGTAGTACTAGGATGTAACACTGTTATGTACCAAGATATGTTGAACCATATTGGTAATAATTTCTTTTTTGGTTCAGTATATAAAAAAACTCCTGCAGGTCTTTTATCATTGTAGTCAAAGCTGACAACTCTCATCTTGTATACAACCAAATAGCTTACATCTACACAGCTTACATGTATATTTGTCTGTATACAAACAAAACTAGAAAATTACCCTGCTAGTCCACAAGTAGATGTTGAAATTAATGAACTGACTGTATTTTTTAATCAATTCTTTCAAAGAATTTTCTTCCAAAAAGTCATGTGCTTCTTCCTTCAAATGCAAACTAGAAGAGAAAAAAAAACACTTAATTATCTTTAATAACAAATGTGTTAAATTTGTTGTAAAATAGAAAGTAAAGTTTGTTTTATTTAATGACGACTTTAGGGCACATTGATTTTTATCTTATCATCGGCTATTGGACATCAATCATATAGTCATTCTGACATATAGGCTACTCTTTCCTATAAGCAGCAAGGTGTCTTTTATATGCACCATCCCACAGATAGGATAGCACATACCACTGCCTTTGATGAACCAGTTGTGGACCACTGGTTGGTATGGAAAATAGTCCTAACTGCAAATGGGTCCACTGAGAAGGATCGATCCGATGACTGACCGGTTCAGAAGTGGATATGTTACTGTTTGAGTAACATTCCGCTCGTGTTATAAAATAGAAGAAATCTGTCTAAAATACAGAACCTAACAAAAAATCAAATAATTATTATATATTTTACATTTCAATAAATAAACCATTATTATTATTATGCTACTAAATTGAAGTAAAACAATCAGTCTTTGAAAAGATTCAAACTCAACAGAATACTGGTTACTTCTATCATGACCAACAACTTCCCATTTTTCGTTTTACCCATAACTATAATTATAAATCATTTTTATTACCTGATGGTTGTACCTCTGCCCAGAGTGTTTCCCCTTGGATCTTTGACTATGCTGAAAGAAGTAGCATCAGATTCCCAGATGTACTGCTCGTCATCATTGTGTTTTGATGTCACAACTACCCGATCAGCAACTGTAAGCAAAATATCCTTGTGAAACTGATTAAAAAGAACACGGAACATGGAGTTACTTGGGACAAGGAGATTTCATTGTAACAATTACATGTAAACATACATGCACTGTAGTACATGTACAATGTACCTTGCAGAAAAATGAAATTTAAATATTTAGTAAAATTTAACTAATCATGTCAAGGATTTTACTATTTAATACAGTAAGCCAAAAATAATCTCTTGATAATAATTTAAGATACTAGAATAGAAAAATTTAAATAAAACAGTTTATTGTATTAGAAAGCTGAAACATGTTTATCTAGAATTTGGTCCAAATTTTTTAATTTCAGAAATGGATGCTCATACTATTCAGTTATGTATAAAAAGTTGTATTATGTTTTGTCTTTTCTTTAAAAAGTGCATATAAAAGAAATTTGTTGCAGGCCTTATTTTCAGACAACTCTAACAGAATCCATTTGAAATCCACAAGAATCCATGTTTTCAACCATAGTTTATTTAATTCACAATTTGATGTCAATAAATAATTAGTATATGAACATGGAAATTATAATTAGTAATACAGTAAAAAAAATTCACATTATGTTAAATGTTAGAATCTTACCCAAGAAAGATGAATAGAATCCAACACCAAATTGTCCAATTAAATCACTAGCTTCTGGGGCTGTTGCTTCCTCAAGCTTTTTCTGGAAGAAATCACTTGTTCCTGATTTAGCTATTGTTCCTAGGTTCTTGACCAAGTCATCTTTTGTCATTCCAATACCAGTGTCTGTGACATGTAATACATGATTTTCCTTGTCAGCCTGAAATATACAAATGTCAGGAGTATGTTATATTACTATATTCTTAAAACATTTTACTTATTATCCTAAAATACCAACTTGTGTCCTATTCAGAAATGTAACATATTTTACTTTTGGGTACTCTTTAAATATATAGTTGAGAACCACAATATCACCTCAATTGTGATGGCAGTGAAAGTTTTGATCAAATATTTTTGGGACAAAAGTATATATCACCACTCTTGAGATTAATTAAAATATCTGAGCAGAACTTTTAAAATCTGATATACCACGTAACAATTGTATATCTTTTTTATTTAGTATGTTTGGTATATAATCATGATACAGTGAATATTTTTTTAGCAGGATCATTTTTCTAACAGGCATGTCTGAAGGTGGCTAGAAAAGGACACAATTTGGAAATAGGTCATTAATTGACAATGGAAATTGATTGTATTACTAAACTGAATTATGTAAACATTGAGGTCATCAAATGTGCTCTGTAACCAGTCTGTTAGTACATCACAATTTGGTAGGTCTAGGATATACAAAATAGCAAACTGAAGTCTAGACGTAATGTTACAATATGATAAATGAAAAATCAGAAGTTACTATATACAGGTACATGTAACACATATGCCTCATGATATGCATTGTAGTTTTGTTAACCTGTTGATATATTATACACCCAAAATCAAACAATAATCCTGTTTAGCACATTAATATATCTGTATTAAAGATTTACATTATATGTTGTGTCAGGTTGTTCAGAAAATGTTGCTTATAATAATGGATATAGCGATATGCCAAAACTTGTTTAGTTTATGGAATACCAATGAGTTTTTACTAATATAACATTTTTATGTGATGTTCACCCTTACAGGAGTCGAACTTCGGTGTCTGGGGGGCACAGTGATTATTGCCTTGGATTCCTAGGAACAAGAAGGCACCAAGGTAATTTTGAGGACACATCAACTTGATCAAGAGCTCAACAGCAAATGTGAGTTTTCTATGGGGAAAGCAGGAAAAAAAAAGGGCATGGCAATATTTGCCTTCATTCAAACTCAAATTGAGAAGGCACTGCTGCAAAGGGACAGGGCAGTACGGCAAATGTCTATGTCTTGGTAAAATTCGATCCCTGCCCTGATGTAAAAAGCAGCTGACATTATCTAATTACAATACACAACAAATCAGTATCTAAAGTGTGTAAATGCAATACAGGCTACACGTAATTTGATGATGATCTATCAATATGGAAGATATGCAAGGACAATTTTTTTGTCTTTGATGTACTGTGCTACATGTATGTAAAATGTAGGCTGCAATGGTTTGATAAGAAATAGTCATGGATGATGGAATACTCATGATAACATTAGGACAAATACAGTTAACACTTAAAAGATGTTTACTGAAACTGTACTTATATATAAAAGTTAAGTTTGTTTTTATTGAACGACACCTCTAGAGTATACTGATTTTTATCTTATCAGCTACTGGACGTCAAACATAATATTATGGTCATTCTGACATATTTCTTTAGTGGAAACCCTCTGCCACCACACAGGTTATTCTTTCTGATAAGCTGCAAGGGGTCTTTTATATACACTTTTCCACAGACAGGACAGCACATACCATGGCCTTTGATTAATCAGTTGTGGACCACTGGTTGGAACAGAAAATAGTCGATCGATCCGATGACGAACCATTTCACAGGTGAACACGCTACCACTTGAGCTACATCCCACTCCTTGTACTTATATAATGATAGACTTTCTAGATACAAACATCTTTAAGCATGTGCATAAACATTTACCAGTTCCTATTCTTAAGAAAAGAGTATCTGAAAGACTGAATTTTTTTCATGTTCTCTGAAAATAGCACCACACACACTATGCACTGTATACCATTTGCAGTTAGTTTAAAAGCTACAAATATCTTAGCAAAGAACAGAAGCTGGAAAACGTTTATTTCCGGGCTGTGGCAAGAGTAGTTATATCTAATAAACAGCAGACAAATAATCACACTGGTGCTTTCTACTCAATGAACAATAGGACAGGTCCAAAGATAGCTCAGTTACATGTGGCAATAATAAAGCCTGTTTACCGTTAATAAACTGAGGTCTGTATCAGACCGGACCTCTACACAGATGTAGATGAACAGGACAGACAAGAGCCATTAAGGTAATTGAAACATCAGGTAGATTGTGCAAATAAACAAGACTAGAAAAACATACATACAAGCCTCTTAAAACTGATTGAATTTCATAGATGGATTTACCATTTGTTGTCTGTATTGAAAAGGTTTTAAAAATGATTTGGTGTTATAGCTCGGCACCTAAATGAGAAAATATAAACAACGCACTAACTGGATGTTCCTTTAATGGTCTAAACTCTTCTACAGAGATATGGTTTTGAACACAGTGCACTATATCAGTGTGTGTTATTTATATATACATTGTAATTGCATTAGCTCATTTAAAAGTTCGATTTCAACAATCCATAGTATATTTTTATATGTGATCTATGGTTTTGAACACAATGCGCTGTTAACAGTGTGGTATTTATATACATACTTTGTAATTGCATTAGCTCATTTAAAAGTTTAATTTTAACATGTGAGATATGGTTTTGAAAACAATGCACTGTTAACAGTGTGTGTTATTTATATATACATTGTAATTGTATTAGCTGATTTAAAAGTTCGATTTTAATAACCCATATGTTAAACATGCGTTCTGTTAAACATATGTTCAAAACAAAAAAATTGTGAAAAATATGTTTGCAAACACATGTTTAACAGAACGTACGTTAAATATATGTTTGCCAATTCATATTTTTGCTGTGTATACACATACCAAACCACACACAGGTAAGCATTGTAACATTCATACATGTACACATTTAAAACTTTTATCATATTATGGTTGAACATTATCATTGGCAGAACCTTGAACTTAAGTACATTCAATAATCTGAACTTTGCATGATTAAACCAATATCTTAGGCACTAACATTATTTCTTATCAATATATGCAATAACCTAGTTTTTGTATTTATAAATAGTTAAGTATTTGCAGCTTCCAACAAACAACTTTGTTATTGTTTTGTTTAGAAACATGCCAACATTCTTGTTTCATTCAGTTTAGTTGTACATATAGTGTACATTGCATCTATAGAATCAACATATAAGTTATAAGCAATATCACTGATTTGAAGATGCCATATTGCCAGTAATATTACATAAAATTAGTTGTCGGTAAAATTAAGAATAACTTTAGAAATGTTTTTTCAAATAGAAATACACAGCTTAATTTACAGTGCATGTAATGCAAAACGCCTGTTGTGTTAAATGATCAAATAATACATAAACTGTGCATAAGCAACTGTACTGTATTTTAATAGATGCATGTATCTAGAGCATAAGACAGAGAAGAAAATAATATATACAATTTGTTGTTTTTCTCAGAAAGGCAGATGATTGAAAACACATATGCATCATATTACAAAAATAGATGACCTAACCTTAATACAATTTATTGCCAAAAAAAACCCACATTTATTATCTCAGAAATAAATTATTGGAAATATTTCTAATATAACTTTTCACCTTAAGCAGGGCATAAAACACATTTTTCAAATTTGACCACCAAACACTTCTTATTTTGTACACTATATTTATGTGTATGCGATAGATACCAGTTCATGCAGGCACAGTGAGAGCTGGGTGTTCTACTTGAGAATGTTTTGTTTGGATGAGGTTGTTTTCTGAAGAAATATCCAGAATATACACATTGTGAAAGCAAACAGGATTATTGTTTTATTTTCCTTGAATAATAATCTGATTTAAAAGAGGACTAAACAAACTTACAACTTACATGTATTTATATTATATGTCTAAAAAAATATATAACCAAAGATGGAAATTTTATTAGTTTACATAATAATTTTACTAGACAGTTTTTTCTGTTTTTTTAATTAGTGGACTTTTACAAGGATCTTTAATAAATACAAAGACCCATTTTTAACAGTTCTGTATATCATATAAATGTTTAAAAAATATAGAACACACTTCAATATTTATTTAATGCTCTTTAATCACACTCCCCCATCCCACCCCAAGCAGAAAATTAAATATTAGCTATTGGGATTAAGATACTGCCGGAAAAGTATACTTTATATCCTCATGGTATCATAATATATCCAAACTGAAGTATTCGGTATTCAACATATAGGCAGCTTCTTTCAAGGAGACACTAACAACAAACAAATTGTTAATAGTGTAGAAACACATTATTAATGATGTACTGCAGCTGTTTAATGGAACTGTTAAACTCATTAATAATTCTGAAACGTGGTTATGTAAATCTGTTTACAAAAAAGATAGTCCCCAAAATGTAGAACATGAACAGATTCACCTGTTTTCATCTGCAACAGTGGATTTATTCTATTACTTGTCAATGTAATGTTATATGTGTGACTCTTCATTCAACAGTTGTGCCAAGTACACTGTATATATTTATTACTGTACATCAATAATTATTTATGAGAAAATTATTTACTGACATCATTATGACATACTGCCAATCTGTTCATTACGTCTTCTCACTCATATTACACAAACACACACACTGTATGACTAAGAGTTGTTTTCATACACACATTCAGGTACATGTGGATATTGCCAACAATAAAGCTGGTTATCAGCCACCATACATGATTGAGAACACATACTGTTTTCAGTCACTGGCAAGATTAGAAACACTTAATGAAACACTAAGTCTTATCTTTCAAGATGGATACAGCTAATGCAATTATACTGTGTGTGTATATATATATATATATACAGACTAGTAAATGGCTATAGAAATGCATCCAAGTTCATTGTTATATTAAACATGTGGCCATATAAATATGTAGTTAATAACATTTAATATTTGTTGAGGTACATTGTATGTCAAGGTTGTATATTTTCTTTTTGTAATATACATGTAATAGTAACACCGTCCTATAGTAACAAAGTATGCAGTATTTTTGTCTCTATACTTTGAGATTTATTAGGTCACAAAATGGGGATTTTCAGAATGGAGATTTAAAAAATATTAAAATTGATTTGTAAAACATTGACATTACATGTATATGATATATTAAACAGATTATCAGCTGAGTGTTTAGGTATCATCAAAATCACATATTGGGAATAAAAAATGAATTATGCATGACTCCAGGAAGCATAACATAATTTTTATTTCTAAAATATTATATCGAAACACACTTGGTCATTAATATCTATGTATTATCAAAGCATTTCAGTAAAAATATACCAGAATTTTTTTTTTTTATTCCAATGGTTGTACGAATAGCAGGATGGTGGGAAAACTGCACCAATAATACATACATGTAGCTGCCAACCTCCAAGATCCAGAATTAGAAATCACGGTAGGAGGATCAGGAGAGGGTGGGGGGAGGAAGAGAGGGTTATGAAGTGTGGAAGTCACCACTCCTGATAGGTGGGCGTGATGGCATAGACCCCTGAAGGTGAAAGATCGCATCAGCATATGGTAAAGAATGCGTCCTTGACGAGAAGAATCAATAATGAAAACTGCTCCTTGTACTTCGGTATAATACATTGTTGGGATTTCTTTTTGCCTTTCGTGTGACATGTGTTTGTCGACAGTGATTGGTACTGCTTTAAAATTTGTAAAATGTGTTGTCATTCACTACCTATAATACTACATGTCAGCATTTAAGGAAGTTGTAAATTTAACAATATCCTACAAAACCCACTGCTTTTGACATTTTTTTTTTTTTTATATCCCACAGACTAATCTTAAAAAAAGACCTTTATATGGCCAAATTGCCATTCCTAATAAATTTCTGAACATAATTGGGCTTATAATCTGAAGTGCATCCATGAGAGACTGAAGTTGCTGGTTTGCCAAATAAAAAAGAAATTACTGCATTTTAAGTCACTTTTGGGCCTAAGAATCAGTCACATTTATATGAATTAGATTGAGTATGTACTGTATATTATTGCACAGGGAAAATAACAGTAATACTCAAGGTCAATATTATCAAGTTAATTGTATTGTATATGCCAATTTTGTTTACAATAACATCATATAATATATAATATACTGTATCACAGAATGTTACAAAAATATCCAAAAATAATGTTCAACACAAAGTAAGTGTACTTTGTATCTTAGGCTGTTAATATACGGTATACACGTGTCATAACCAATAACACAGAGTATCTCATGTACTTGTATGTGTTGTAGAACAGTATAATAGTTTTTACATGTACTTAGACTATGATGGTTGTAGATCACACACAGACCTAGTGGTTTTCCGCAATCATGGAAAATGGGCTGAATTAGCAGAATTCACATTGTGAAACAATTCATATTTGACAACCAGAATGTTTTTCAGCGAAATTTTTTTATATACATGTATATATCGTTTTACTATTATCACACGCTATAAAATTGATGATTTGTCCATGTACAGTACATTGGTAGTGTTGGCAATGCTTTAAAACTGATGATTTGTCAACGTATAGCACTGTTGGCGAATGTATGGTGTCCAGCCTGTCCTGAATGCAAGACAGTTTATTTCTTAATTATTATTTATTTTTTTACTTTTTTTCATTCAGTGCTTGCACCATTTGGTCAATCGGATAAGTCGCACAGGTGTTATGTTTCTTTTTACTTACAACCTGTCAACGCTGGTCCCCTTTTAATAAAACATGCACAATGTTTTATTTTATTTAGTGCTAATTAAACATATTTTATTCCTGAAATGGAAACAAAAGGGAATTCACAAAAACATGAAATGGAAAATAGTTGTTTTTTTAAAGCAGAAAATCACTAGGTCTACACACAGTCATAGTTACTTATTGTATGCCCATTGAACAGAGCACTAATCTTGTAATTCGAAATTAGGCAATCACTATTTAAGAACAATTGTTTTATATTTCCTTTTTGGGGGAGTAGGTTTGTTGCAAATAGTGAAATACAAATAGTGAACTTCTCTCAGATTATCTTTCTTTTTTGTTGACAAGAATAAAACTGTTTTTGAAAAGTTAAAAATATCTTTGCCATTATTTTCTAACATTTGTTAACATTCAAGTAAAACTGCATACACAGATACTGGTACATGTACTAGAATTAGCCCATATTAGTAAACAAAACACATTCTGTTTCTTCTCTTGCTCAAAGATGAGGTAAATTACCAGTATTTTAGAAACAAACAAACCTGACAGGCAAGCCTGGAAATAAGTGCTTGGTCAGGGACATTGTCCGGTACAAAATTGTCATTTGTCAAGCTTTGAAAGTCACAAATTTAATATTAGCGGTCATTTTGTCTGCCACAAAATCAGTTATTTTTGTGTGTAATCAGTTCAATGCTATACGTTTAAAATGCATATTTTGAGGATCATAGACATGCTTACATAAATCAAGCCTAGCGGTAACTGAACAGTCGCCATTGCATTTATTGGGTAAATCTATTAATAAACCCGATCAAGCCCGATGACTATAAATAATACTCTGGACTCCCCGAATCCGTAATCGGCAGACGTATTCCGAATGACCTAAATAACCTGCGAATTACCTTGAAGTCGCCAAAACTTTTGATGATTTTTTTTTTAACATCCTCCTGTACCTTCCCCCATCAGTGTCATTAAATGATATCGGTTGATAATATAGAATTAGCAGTGTAAATGGGATTTGGATATGCTGCTAAAA
>JAULBS010071912.1:0-21313 GCA_032355785.1 Symmetromphalus regularis | reverse complement strand
GACGTTCCGTAGTTTTCTTTAATTAGTTAATGAATTAACCAATTTTAGGCAACAATGCAAATCATTGATTTTAAAAAGGTTATTACGTAATTTGTCAAAATTGCTTATTCGCCCTTTCGTCAGTAAACCGACGAATTAGGCACTTCTAATATCCGGTATAATTACGTCTAACGTGCGTATAGCCAATCGACGTCTGGATTGTGTTTTTGGCGATATCTAGGTCATTTGTGAATGCGGTCACGCGGTCACTAATGTTTACATTTCTTTTGCTTGGTCGCCAGTGGGGCGACCGCATGCAATGTTTCAGTCGCCAAATTTAAAAAATGGTCGCTTATGCGACCAATTCGGTCGCAACGAAGAGGGCTGCATGGGTATATTAAAGTAAACAAATTATTATTTGTTACAGCTGGTGTCAAATAATTAGTATAACTATTCCAAAAAATCCTTATGTCTTATTAAACAAAACACACGTTAACTTACATGACCTCGACGGTCGATGTTTGCTCCGATATCCAATTCATTCTCGATGTTACCTGTTTGACAAATCTCAACATGCTGAAACAGCTTCATTGTAGCGTTTTCTATAGCCAGTCTGAAAATAACAGTCACACATTCAAACTGATCAATCTCTATATAATAAAAAAAAAAATCTTGATTGTCGAGTTTTGTATAGCCAGTCTGAAAATAACAGTCACACATTTAAACTGATCAATCTCTATATAATAAAAAAAATCTTGATTGTTGAGTTTTCTATAGCCAGTCTGAAAATAACAGTCACACATTCAAACTGATCAATCTTCATATTATAAAAAAATCTTGATTGTCGAGTTTTCTATAGACAGTCTGAAAATAACAGTCACACATTCAAACTGATCAATCTTTATATAATAACAAAAATCTTGATTGTCGAGTTTTCTATAGACAATCTGAAAATAACAGTCACACATTCAAACTGATCAATATCTATATAATAAAACAGCTTGATTGTCGAGTTTTCTATAGCCAGTCGGAAAATAACAGTAAAACATTCAAACTGATCAGTCTCTATATAATAAAAAAAATGTTGATTGTCGAGTTTTCTTTAGCCAGTCTGAAAGTAACAGTCACATTCAAACTGACCAGTTATGCTTCTTGTCGAGAATAGAAAAGCTTACTTGCTGGTTCCTTTAGGTCTTCTCAATCTGTCAAGTTTTGGTTGTAGTCTTTTCGGTTTCTGTGAACATGTTACTGTCAGAACAGATTCAGTGTCAACACATTCAGTAGACTGCACAAATGGCATGCTGGATTTGAATCGTGCTCCTTCTGGTAAAAGCTCGTTTTCAAGAGCAGAAATAATATCTCTTTGCATTTGATCAACAGATACAGTATCCCCACCCTTAAACAGACTGCATTCTAGCACACCTCCTTTGAAGGCAGCTACTGATATAGGAGATGCATACTCTCTAAAATCAACACCTTTCAGTTCTGATTTCAATCGATTCGTGGCATTTTCATGATGTTCCATGATATACTGCATTGCCAGGTGAAAGTTGCTTATGGTTGTCGAAACTGCATGCAAGAAGGCAACGTTATTTTTTCGACTGTGAAAGTTCGGAACCGTTACCATATCCTCTGGTAAGTTGATGTCCAGAACACTAGCTAACGTTTGCGTCACTCGTGGTGGAGCACGAACTTGAAAGGATTTGCATAAAGCAGATCTGAGAGTCTCTGTTATCGGCTGTAAGTCCTTGTCAGACACTAGAATAGAAGATTTGAAATTAACGTGCAGGTCGCTTTGAGAAACGAACGTGATATCGGCCATCTCATCGTAGCTACAACCTTCCACGATACCCATATCTGTGTCTCTCACATCACAGGTAGACTGAAAACCAATAGAGACAGTTCCTAAATCCCTGACAGCGGCCATAAATGAATCTGTTTCTTCCGATATATCATTTAGCGTCATCCTTACAACATGTGCTACTAGAGCAAGAGCAGATTTTTGCTGAAATCCTTTCATATCAAATAACAGATTTATACCAAGCTTTTCAGCTACTGTCCAGATAATGTAGAGAATGGAATCAACCTCTGTTGATGGTTTAACATAATCAGCGAAATATTTGGCTGCTTTCTGAATTTCTGGATTGAAATAGAAGTATTGGTCAGAAATGATGTCATCAAATGAAAGATACAGTGTTTGTTCTGCATTCTTTCCCTTTGGTACAAGATACCGAGGACGAATATGTATTCTTCTTTTCAGCCCCGATGCAAATCGACTTGCAAATGTGCTGTCTGGGATGTAGAACAACATATTTCTTACAGACAGCAGCTGCACGCGATCATACTTGGTAGCTCTGTCTATAGGTATTAAGTACCATAGGCCAATTATGGAATTGCTGTAACGTTTCTCTATTTCTGCATATGTCAAGACTTCATAGCTGAAACCAGTTCTTTTGACCAAAGTGCAAAACTCATAGACTGGCCATAAATAGGCTTTTTTGCATGTTTCTTTATTCTTGGTCTTAACCAAGTATGTTCTTCTTTCTGACATGTCCTTCAATGCTGAGTAATTAAATGCACACCAAAATCCACATGGCAATTTGATTTTTCGCAAGAGCCAACAGTCAGCTGTGGTGAGTTCTTTAATGATCGCCTCTTCATAGGAAATCATTGTGATATGCGCAAACGTGTTGACATACGTTGTGAGCAAGGTTATAGGGTTAGTCATAGCACGGCTATCTTCTCGGCATACGTCTTCTAGCCAGACATTACTATTGAATGCAATATCTAGTGAGATCCCAAATGAGTTTTCAAATCTCTCTCCTGCCGTTTTCACTTGTTCCATTAAATCATCAGATATTTTGGGATATTTGTCTCTAATTTGCTTGATTTCCATATCTGTTAATATCTTATCCCAATCTAAGTCATCAATCTGCCAAGCACCACTCAGTGCACTTGATAACTGGAGACAGATAGTCAGGATCCCATCCTTGAAGACAATACCTGATCTTTCTTTAGACTCTGTGGCTAAAATCTTCAGTTTGTTTACATCCAATTTTAATCTGAGCCTCAAGCTGTATGCTGAACCAATTCTTTTCATGACAGGTGCAACTTTATTCCGAAAGAAACCTACAACAGATTCAGAAATGCCAGCCTCTTCAAACGATCTCAAATCAAGATGTAGTTCAACTTGTTTCTTATCTTCTGATCCAGCAGCAATATTATCCAGGTCTTCAAGTAAATGATCTTTCAGAGACAAAAGACAATCTGTAATACTGCAACAAGCAGTGTGGTATCCCTCTAGTGACTTGTACAGTGTAAACAGAGATGATTTGTAATCCAATGCAAGGTCTTTCAAACTAAAATACCAGAAGATCTTGCTATCATTTGAAGACAAAATGGTTTTCTTCTCTGTTGGAAGCACCTCAACGTACTTAACGACAATGTGCTTTATGACATCTATCAGACTCAAGGCCCTTTTTGCTGTGGCATCACCACCCAATGCAGTAATACTATCTAGAAGAGCTCCAGATTTTAAAATCATTGTTTCTAACCCACCAAGGCGATTCATTGTTGTTCCTGCTAGAACACGAAGGATGTGCTCTCTGCATTGTCTTTCTTTGACAGCATCAATAGATGCCCAGTCCACTTCGACTGTGATAGTTCGTCCCATCAACACACTCGTTATCTATTAAAACA
Organism: Symmetromphalus regularis; assembly: GCA_032355785.1. Classification (NCBI taxonomy): domain Eukaryota; kingdom Metazoa; phylum Mollusca; class Gastropoda; order Neomphalida; family Neomphalidae; genus Symmetromphalus; species Symmetromphalus regularis. The sequence continues at coordinate 17,635 of JAULBS010071912.1, read as the reverse complement.
TAATAAAAAATATTAAAATGTTTTGCAAGAAAAGACACAAGAATTTGCTTACATGGGTGAAACTGAAATGACACAGTAAGTATATTTTGTATGTGTTTTCACTGTTATGCAGAACTTAAAGGACTAAAAATAGTTTTACGTCTTGCATTTAGTGTACCTACAATTCCAGAGGGAGTACATATACCCTTTGTATCGCTGTTTGAATTGCATACTGTAGGTTCCTTCACGAAAAAAAAGGACACCGTATAGACTTAAAGCTGGTAAATAGAATCTGATTTGACATTTTGTTCAAGACATGACAACACATTAATTAAAAATAAATAAAATGACAAGAATAATATAATAAAATTAAAATAAAATTAAATCGATATCTGAATGGAAATTAATATTAACAATAAGCAAGTCAATATTTTAAAACTATTATATCCTTCAAATCATGTATCTGTTGCAGCACATTCTTATGGCTATTTTAAAAGAAAACTAACAAACCATGATTAAAACAAAACAAGGAAAGTTTCAATGAAATCATCAACATAATATTTATGAACGTGACAAGTATGTTTAATTTATTAAATAATATATTTACATCATCTATCATTTAAATTCAATTAATATCAAATGCAGTGCACTATAATTATATCACAAACCTAATATTAATAACAAAGGAAAGGAAGTATGTGATTGTTTAACGACACCCTAGCACATTGCTTATTCATTGGCTTGTAGGTGTTTTGTGACATGGTTTTTAGAGGAAACCCGCAATCAACTTATAGGCTACTCTTTCCGATTAGCAGCAAATATTCTTTATATGCGCATTAACACAGACATACCACGGCTTTTGATAAACCAGTTGTGGACAACTGGTCGGTGCAAGTGGCATACGCCTACCAACTTAGCCTTGTGAAACACTCACTCTGGGTTGGAACTGGTATCGAGATTATAAATCCCATGCCTTGACTGCGATTTGATCCCAGTACCAGCCGGATGTGAATCCGACAGATTAACCAGAGCGCCACTGGGGCCGGTAAATAATATTAATAACAAGGGTAAACTCAGAATTTTGAAGGAAGGGATGTTTCACTTGGAGATATTTTATCCTCAGTATAGGATATGAATTTATATTTTACCAAGAACAAACAAATCGCAATCCACTGTCTAATACCAACTGTGGACACTGGCCAATATTAGTGGTTTTACACCCCACCACTGACACTTGTGAAACTATCGTTCGGGATACACACCTCATGTCTCCACTGTAATCTGATTTTCAGTTATTAATAATATTATCACCATAATGAGCTCATTTTCAACTTAATTTAGAAGTGCCCTACTTTTAAAGGGTATGTACGTATAGTAAATTCGACCAGTTGATACAAATATGCCCATTTTATTACACTCAAATATACCACCTCCATAAAATTATGTTATCGGGAGTATTTCATTAAGATATTATAATCTTATAACACTGTACTGTTCACTACTATAAAAGAGTATGCTTACCAGTGACTCAATGTCAGAAATATAAGCTTGCTGTATGTCTGTTCTCTGGGAATCTTCATAAGAAATATGAACTGGAATCTCTGCTGTCTCTACAACCACAGTGTACCCATTCTGTTCTGAATTCTCTATCTTTCTCAACCAGACTCTATCATGCAACGCATTGCCAAGTATTCTCATTTGTGGAATTTCTGACAACTCATCCTGCACACAAGATATCTCAAGTGTTCTTATTGCTTTCCAGCGAGCAGACTCTAAATCAATTTCAAAATGATACCTTCCCATTATGAGCTTTGAAAGTATTATCGAATAGAGCCATATACCTTTTATGTCATTTTTATGACCAGCAGCTTCAAAACTTTTAATATCGATTCGTACTTCCTTGCCCAAATAATTGGATGGTATAATGGACTCTTTTGTTATAGGAAGCATCTTCAGGATTTGTCTAAAGTGATCATCTGGCTCCATGCAAAGAAGAGCATCAGCTTCTGACATTCTGTGTGTCTTACTTATAACCCAGTCTGGTAGTATATCTGTCAAATTCTGGGTTTGCCTTTCTAGTGATTGCATCCACTCATCGTCACCAGGTTGAGCTAGACCAATGCGCCACCTTATTGACAATGGCAACACATCAGCTAATTCAGCCAAAGTGCTCACATGTTCAGTTTCAACATGTCCTTTCTTTTCTTCAATAACTCGGGCAGCCTCAAGGTTACCAAAACCAAGTGCTACATCCAAAGCAGATGGTGTTAGTGATTTACTTAAGACATCTGTTTCATTAATAATGGTGGAAAAGAAAGTGTTATTGTGGTTGGCAATAGCTTGCAAGCAGAACTCTTCATCAGTATCTCTTTGAGCGTCTTTATTCTCCTTAAATACATAGCAAGCAGCATCGTCAAATCCACATTTCAGAGCCTCCATTAGTATCACTCTGACATCTTTTGATTTGTATGTACTGATCAGGACAAACATCTGCGCTGTTGCAACAGTTGGTGCATATCTCATCGCATTTAGTGCAAAAGATACGATATTGGATGAGGACATTGTTGACCAAGTGAGAATATTTGTTAATGGATGAGTCAGATGTCCAGTTCCATCACCAGCATATCCAAGAGAAAAGTGTTCTCGTTTCATGATATCTCGATGAGTCATCTTAGTGGAAATATCTTTGCTGCACACAAACATTCTAGACCATCCAATGCATCTATCAAGCAAACAATCTATACATGAGAAGTCAGTCTCATTGTGCGATTTGTGTTCTATGCTGTCCAAATCAAACCCTTTCAACATATCTGCCACAATAGAATGATGTCCAAGAGCGACACACAATGCTGCTGGAATACAGTTATGTTTATCACGGACTGCAAAACAACCATCAGAAGATTTTGGTGTAATGAGTTGGCTGATTTCTTCACTGCCTACCTTTGCAACATGATGAAGAATTGTTTCTCCACAGTTGTCCCCCGACCAGTCTAAACATTCATCCTCAGCAAATAGTATTTTCACACATTCAATCTGTTCGTTTTCTATAGCATACACAATAGGTATTTTGCCTCTTTGACAAGATTTGCGAGTCCATGTAATAATATCAGCAACAGAATACTTCTTTATCAATTCCAACAAGAGTCTGAGTGATTTCGCACAACCCATGATAGCACATAGGTGTAACAATGGGTATTGTGAATACGACATTTCCATTATATGAACCACCGTTTCTTGTGCAATTTCAAGCATAGCAAATGCTCCATTGTCATCTTTCATACCCAAAAGACAGGGCAAATTTAAATCTGATCTATCTGTTTCCGGCTTTTTATATGGAACATTCCCATCCCAATATCCCCACATCTTGTGTTTCGGTCGCATTTTTCTGAAATTACCAAGAATTGTAACATCTTTTGGCATCATTATTTGATCAGCTGTAGGTTTGTGTTCATTATTACCAAGAACAAGCTTTAACCAACCAGTAAGGTTTAATTGTGTCTGTGTCTGCTGTGGCTGTTGCCGCAGAGTTGTTTGGTCATTTTCTCTCATGAGATTTGCTATGTTAGTGTTCCCCATTGACCGTGCAATATCAAGAGGAGTCATTCCAAAGGTATCGGTTATTTTTACAGCTTCCTTTGAGGATTTGATAATGTTCTCAGCTAACTGTCTCATATTATACATGGAAGCATAATGCAGTATAGTAAACTGTGCCATGTCCGTTTTCAACACGTCGAGCACGCCATTTAAAATCAAATGAATGCAGATTTTCTCATTTCCATGTTGTGCAGCTACAAGAATAAGCTCTTCAGAAAAGCTTTTTGTTGAAAATCGTGCATATCGTTTTGACTTCAATAGTTTGTCCAGAATGTCAGTGCCACACACAGCAGCAGCAATATATAGGCAGTTTGTGCTTGTGCTGTCACACTTTTCACCAAGTGCTTTAATGCAGGTATCTATCACCTCCAGATTGCCACTAATCACGGCACAGTCAATTGCTCCTCTTGGCTTTCGTTTTGAAGGTACTTCCGTAACAGCAGACACAGGAACCCCACGGTCCAGCAGATATTCCACAAGTCGTTTGTGACCATACAAACAACACACACTAAGGAGAATTTCTTGGAGTGACTCTAACTCCTTCTTTATTACTGAATCCATTTGAGGGATTTCTTTCTCCATCCACTGGATTAACATCTTCACACTAAACTCAAGACCTAAAGATCCTGTTTTTAAAATGTGAGTTTTCCAGTGAGTGTTAAATGTGAACTTAATATCTCTGTCAAGACTGTCTTGTACCACAATATCAAGCATTGAAAAGAGATTCTTCTGCACTGCAATATTCAGTATATCTGTCTTCAGCGACAATTCAATATCAGATCTTAATAATTGGAGTATGTCTGCTCTTTCCAGCATATCAGAATTCTCATTATGTCCTATATTGGACCTTGCAGAAATAAACAAGATATCAAGTACTGTGAGGTGTTGTGTGAGTTTTCTTGAATACATCTCAGATCGGACTGAATAGTCATGCAGGTGTCGCTGTAACATATCACCAAGCCACGACTTACCCACTAGTGCAAACACTAAAAGCAGGTTATCGGGAACAGATGCTGTGTTTTGTTCTAAAACCAGTCTTGTCAAATGTTGCAGTTCGTTGTCATCTAACAAATTCCTTGGTGAATTTAGTAATGTTTTCTTCAACATTATAGACCGTTTGGTAATTTTGTTTGAAATATCGCTAATGTCTTCTGCTATTTCTTCACCGAAGTTGTATTTCTTAATTTGCATTGCTATTTCTCTTTTGATATTTGTATATTCATAGGCTTCAAACAGACACATTGATAAGGCATCCAACAACTCTGGTTCAGCTTGTGAGTACAATCTTTTTTCCACACAAAACGAAGCTGTAGAAATCTGACCATTTGCTACAGCAAATAGTAGAGGTGAGTGGACTTCACAGAGCTCTGATACTGATTCATAAACAGGCAGTTTCAAAAGTGATTCAATTAGCTCTACATCACCAACTGCTGCAGCAGCATGCACCATAGTACTTGACGTTTGTTCACTAAACTTCCACAGTGATAAAAGGTAGTTAATCTTCTGCCTCATTTCTTCTGTTTGTTTGTCATGTCTGACCTGTATTTGTGTTATTATTACTTCTGCTTGGTTTGGAGGACATGGTCTCTTAACAAATGCTGATGGTCTCTGATGTACTCCAAACGAAAACGCATTTTTACTTGATGCATTTCGTTTCCAGGCAGCTTCAGTGACTCCAAGTTGTTCTGATGGAACATCATCCACACTAACAACAATGCTAAATCTCCGTTTTGCCTTCCAGTCTGGTATAGCTCGTAATGCAGACAGTCCTCCACCACTGATAATAATATGTTCAGCGATGTTCCAGTGTTGACCAGCCATGGCATACCATAATGGAGTAGCTGCCGCGCTATCTTTCATATTGAGAATCATTTGTAGAGAGCTGTGTCCGTTTCTGCCAAGCTTTGCAATGATGAATGACACTATCTCATACTTGCCTTTTTGACAAAGGTAGTGGAATGCCGTATCGTTATGGCTATCACGGTAAGACATGTGTTCTGCTAATTTCTTGCACACCACGTCTTCGTCTGAATCTTCAAACATGACCTTCAACAGGATATCCAGTGTATCATCAGTTCTCACACTGCTCATAGACGTCAACAATACTCCTCCTACGTCCTGCAAGATTTTCACCATATCGCTTTTATACTGATTCAGCAGCAGACGACATAGCTTGGTTGGCGCTTCTGTAGCTAGTTTGAGTATCAGTTCCCTGTAAAATAAAGTTTAGATTAGTCAGAACCATTATGTTAGCATATAGTCAACATTAGTGAAATCTACAAAGAAAAGCTAAGTTCAAAACCGCATATCTACATAAGACACCATTACAGATAAATATAAAATAAATAATTTAGGAAAGAGTTATTTCCTTAAAAAAACTAATATTTCTTTGCTAACACAATGCAACCCGTCTATAGCAACCACCAAAGAGTGCTACTAAAATGACCATTACAACAGGTGAATTTACTATGCAAGTTAAACTACATGATAGAATGAGATGAAGAATCACGATTAGAACCCCAGTAATTTAGTAATTATTGTAGGTTAAAGGTCATTAAGTTGTGTCATTGATAGAATAAGTGGTAGGTAGACGAACAGAAGTTGACTATGTCTCTATAACATGACCAAAATGTTTCTCCATACCTTGACATGGGAATTTTATATTATAAATCAGTAATCCCAGAAAGGTACCTATGCATGGCGTTACTGAACACTCTATAATTTCTTACTTTGGATACGTTGTCAGACTTGTATGATGTTCTTCGTTACTGAGCATCAGTTCCGCTATTTCCCAGTACGCCATTGAGATGGCTGCTTTAAGAACTGTTCCGTTTTGTTTGTGGTCCATCCAAAAGCTATGGTTTGCACTAAAAGAAGAAAACACAGTAAACACTTGTGGAAGAAATGTTTAATTGAAGTAAGTTCTATTAAAGCTGACCATATAGTTGTATGACAATTGCTACGGGTTTTGGATATTTTAACATATTTAAAAAACAAAATTATGATCATTGACACCGGTTTTTATACATTGTAATGTATTTTTCGTTTTATGACGACTGTCACCGATTTTTAGAAATTGCAATGGTTTTGTAGTTTATGACGACTGCTACCAATTTTAGAAATTGTAATGTATTTTGTAGTTTTTGTAGATTAAAATGCACACGCACGCAATGAATATTGCAGTTTTAGCACGAATAATGCAGTTTTAGCATGAATATTGCCGTTTTAGCATGAATAATGCAGTTTTAGCATCAATAATGCAGTTTTAGCATGAATACACACACACACACACACACACACACACACACACACACACACACACACACGAGTCCATAAAATACCTTGATTCAAACTTCATTAAAATGTCGAATTTTCTCTTCTCCATTTGATCTGGAGGGACACTGTAAACCCATGGCATTAGCTCTGTAGAAAAAATGTAATTATAATACGTCATGTCATGTCAAGGATGACGATGAAGATACTATCATGAGGTGTATCTTTTAACCACCCTATGTTTGATTTATATCCTTAACACAATTATAGTTAATGCTATCCAAACCAGAGTAACTGGAACGTTACACAAAACTGATTACACAGGTAACGTTGAAAATGCTCATTTATGACAACACAGTCAACTCATTATATTCACAGTTTGGATTTAAAGTTCCAGTACTGAGTGTTAACATGAAACATACGGTACATGTTTTTGTGATCAGTAGCATGTGCATCTTTATGTTAACAACTCCAGAAGAGACTATCCAACCCTCTCCGATATGGCCAGATAGTATCATATATAATTATCTAATTGTCATATCGTAGTTTTAGCATATATATTGAAATTTTAGCATGAATATTGCAGTTTTAGCATGAATATTGCAGTTTTAACATGAATATTGCAGTTTTAGCATGAATATTGCAGTTTTAGTATGAATATTGTAGATTTAGCATGAATATTGCAGTTTTAGCATGAATATTGCAGTTTTAGCATGAATATTGCAGTTTTAGCATGAATATTGCCGTTTTAGCATGAATAGTGTAGATTTAGCATGAATATTGCAGTTTTAGCATGAATATTGCGGTTTTAGCATGAATAATGCAGTTTTAGCATGAATAATGCAGTTTTAGCATGAATATTGCAGATTTAGCATGAATATTGCAGTTTTAGTATGAATATTGTAGATTTAGCATGAATGTTGCAGTTTTAGCATGAATATTGCAGTTTTAGCATGAATATTTCAGTTTTAGCATGAATAATGCAGTTTTAGCATGAATAATGCAGTTTTAGCATGAATATTGTAGATTTAGCATGAATATTGCAGTTTTAGCATGAATAATGCAGTTTTAGCATGAATAATGCAGTTTTAGCATGAATATTGTAATTTAGCATGAATATTGCAGTTTTAGCATGAATAATGCAGTTGTAGCATGAATAATGCAGTTTTAGCATGATTATTGCAGATTTAGCATGAATAATGCAGTTTTAGCATGAATATTGCAGTTTTAGCATGAATATTGCAGTTTTAGCATGACTATTGCAGCTTTAGCATGTATAATGCAGTTTTAGCATGAATATTGCAGTTTTAGCATGAATAATGCAGTTTTAGCATGAATAATGCAGTTTTAGCATGAATGTTGTAGATTTAGCATGAATATTGTAGATTTAAAATGAATAATGCAGTTTTAGCATGAATATTGTAGTTTATGAATGTATATAGATATTCCTTTTAGTAAAGGCCATATGAGAGACCAATCTATATTATGTAGCATATGTTTTCACCCTCAATACAGACAGTTTATTATTATTATTATTACAATCATCATTATCGTCATCATCATCATCATCATCATCACCGTCATCATCATAAGCTGGGAATGACAGCTATGTGGGGTATATGTCCACAAGATATCATCACCTATATCGGTAGGAGAGTGAATGACTGTGATGTGGAGATGGGTGGCAAGAAGAAAACAGAGTTGGATGACAAGAAGAAGACACAAAGAGGCGCTGTAATCATAGGAAGAAAGTATTATAGAAAAGGTGGAAAGAGAAAGAAAAAAGGTATTTCTGATCTCTATACTAGAGAGTTCCATATAACAGAGAGAATGGCATGTAACTAGCTTGGCTGTAACAGAGAGGCAGTTATGTGAGCTTATGTAAATTTGGTCATTTCTGAGCAAATGAATATTTTTTTTACTCTTATTAAAAAATATAAAATGTTTTATAATAATTTCTATAACATGTGATTTGGAACTTATCCAATATTAACAATTTTAAAAATATCTTTGGATATCCCGACCAACCTACAAAATTTCTGCATCTGCCTATTGGTTTTGCTAAACATCAAAACCATGCACAGTAGTAAGGAGTATTCCTGGTTTTGTTGTGCAACCAACAAAATATTCATTATTTTCTAATTGGATATGGCGTAATTTATTTCCTGTTCACTTAGACAGATATAGGGTGAGTTGTATAATTAAAACAAATTTGACCAAGAGGTCCCAACCCCTTTAGCTCTGTATCACATACCACACCCATAAAGATGGGCAAAAAATACCCTTTATTCTTTAAGGGGAGAAATGAAAAAAAAAGATATCGACATATTTACTAGAATGGAAACCCATCTTGAATGTGAACGGTTAACATGAATATTAATTAAAATGAAAGTACTTACTTAGAAATGCTTTCCCACAACAGACGGCACTGAGAGACTGTTGTCCTACTGCGTGGCCATGTTCTAGGAGAAAATCCATCATCTTTGTATCTGCCAGAGCTGCAGCAATAGCTAGAGGACCGACATCATCCTTCCCTCTACAATCTACGCCTAATCGATCCACAGCGGACAGACAACATTTAGCAAGTTCAAGGTCTCCAATAGCAGCAGCATACTGTAGCATTGTTATTTCATGTATCTTCATATAATCCAAATCATCTTTGACCAGTTTGCTTAGTGACATCATCAATTTAGCCTCCTTGTTGTTGGTTTGAAGAATATGACACACTCTTACTATCCTCAACTGTTTGGCTGAATTGAAAATCCTTGCTATTTCAGACCTGGTGACAGCTAAGTGCCAGTTGCAAGATGAGGAGTATATCTCACTGATGTATTTAGGAAACAGTCTTGGAAAGATATGAAGAAGTTTGGTGGCAACTAAATGTTGTGATCTGGTAGTAGAGATCTCCTTTATGTGAAACCAAGCTATATGGCTGAGTAAACCTGATTTAGTAATTGCAGAGTGATCAGACTTACTATCTCCAGTTATGATGTGCGCTAGGTAACTAACATCCAGAGTGTTCACAACAGCGTGGCCAATTTTGAAGAAGTTCGTTAGAGTTTCCAGCGGCACGTATCTGAAGAATTCCTGCCATTGTGTCAACATAATAGGCAGTGGTGGTTTCTTGTCATATTCAAAATATGTGTATTTGTGGCATGATTCATTTTCTGAAAGTAAACATTTCCACATGGTTGATCCAGCAAGCTTGAGTAGGCTATTAACAATGTTCCATAGTCTTTGTCGCATGGCATAACCAAATGCCTCACAAATACAATGAACTGAACTGCTCTTAGTTATTCGGAATTCTCCTAGATGAATATCGCTATCAAGAAGCTGGCAGACAATATTCTCCATGTTTATTTTTCCAGAACACTTCGAGACATTCTGTATGAGTTTCGTGAGTGGAAGCACCGAGAAGGTTGCCTTTTCTACGAGGCTAAAAGCAAATGCGTTTACTGGAGACGATAATGAAATGTTTATTGATGGTCTGATCTCAAGAATCATGTTCATTGTAAGCAAGGATTTAGATTTTAACAGTTCAGGAGCCAAGCTGGTTAAAATGGAAAACAGTTCCTTACTTAATCGAGAGCTGCATGCTGCAGCCTGGAATATACCCTGAGAACAGATACGCTTGAATTCTTCAGTATTTCCTGAGATACCATCAATAGTTGCGCCTGACTCAATTTCATTTCCGCGATGAGTCAACAATGTACTCACACTCTTTGTGTTTCCTTTCCAAACAGCAAAATGAATTGCAAAACATGTTAATGTTGATGCCTTGTAACACAACAAAACTTCTAGAATGCTTCTGTTTTCTTTCAAAGTAGCTAATTCCAGTGGTGAATAGAGAAGGAGATTCCTCTCTGTTCCTGAGAAGGCAAAATCATTAAATATTTCTAAACTGGTTGGTATAAAATTAGGTGAAGCGCCCATCTCAAGCAACTGCTTTACAACATCAACTTGTTTTGCGTCCTCCTTCTCGTCACAAGGATTGTTTAAAAGTGCCACAAGAAGCAGAGCATTTAGTTGGTACTTTGAGAATTTCACTATCTTGTCCAGCCAGATTAGAGATGGGATACACCAGACTTTGGCTGCTAAAACAGCTGCAGACTTTACTTCTTTCTGGAATAGTTCTGGTAGATAGATATTAACCTTATCAATCAGATCTGACCTATTATACAGGATCAGAAGATGAAGAAGAGGAATGTTATCATGTTCTTCTCTGGAGAATCTTTGAAATGGTTTAGATATACTCTGACATACAACTGCATCTTCCTCTTTACTCAGCTTGTCTATTTCCATCTTTCCATCTTTCCCCATCATGCGGCAAACATGAATCCATCTGAAAGTAAGAATTTAAATAATTAATGTAATAAAAATTAAAGCATCTCTTATCAGTCTCCCCTGAATTCCGCGATTTCGCGGACGCGGAAAAATTTGCAGAATTTGGATCACAGCGCAGAATTCTCGCACGTCCGCGGAAAATCTATTTTCATGCAGAAAACTTGCAGAATTTGTCATTTTACGCCATGGATTTTTTTAATCACCTCATAATGAATATAAACGTCACATTATCGAAACAAAAATAAACTGAAACACTGAGTTAGAAAGTTGTTTCTTTAAAGTAGGCAACTTAGTAAATGGGCTAGATGTTGCGATTTGTTTGCTGGTTATAACTTCATTCGGTAATCGTCGATTGTTTCCGTCTACGCAGAACAAATTTAACACGACATTGGAGAGACGTTAAAGAAGGCGAGCGTTCTCATACACGTCTTTGTGGTTTTCGTGCCTAATAATTTATAAGCGTTATGTGATAGAAGACGATGGTAAACAGACACGTTGTTCACGAGCGCTCGCCCTCCTGAACAAACCATGGTTACGGAGTGGTTGTTAGTTATTTAGCTTACGGAAACTGCCGAAGACTCGTTGGAAGTAAATAACAGAAGTTTCACGAATACGGAATAGGATTCTGTCATTTTATCCTATTCAATATATAATAATGATATTAGCATGTATAAATTGTTTTAAGAACCTATTGTTAAAATGGTGACACTAAGTAAATATATTTTAATTACCCAGAAATCAGAATCTAAATAATTTGTTTTCATATATTCTTTCGATTTGGACTCAGTAAAAGCCTTAATATTCCTCAATCACAACCAGCCACTCCAATATGTAAATATGTAAGTATTATTTTCAATTTTTAATAAGAGAGAGAGAGAGAGAGAGAGAGAGAGAGGCAGGAAGAGGTGGTGAAGCAAGCAGCTGAGTAATAAGAGAAAGACAAGTTATTGCTCGTAGTAATATATTCATTTACCTCTTTCTGTCTCCGATCACGGTCCATCTCTTTCCACATCTTCCACATTTCATTTGCATAGCTGTAATTGATTTTTCTTTTGATCTGACCATCGCTGGACACTTCACATCAGGATCAATCTGAGACCAGTCTGCCCAGATTTCGTAAAGGTTGATCGAAGAAATACTTTTCTCTGACTGTACACCAACAGGGAGTAGTTCGGTCATTGCTGAAAGTTTCTTCATCAACGCGTCGGCCGTCTTTTCTCTCATGAACAGAATATAATGAAACAAGCTTTGCTGATTAGAATCCAATGCTTTTGGATTCATTTTCTCTAGATGGTTCTTGATAAGATAGTCCATAAGTTTGTCATGTTTATTGCTTGCAGCCACCATGATGGGAGTCCTACCGGACGAGTCCTGAAGACCAGGGTTAATACTGTCACACTTCAGCAAAGCTCTGCATGTTCCAAAGTGACCCAAACAACAAGAGTAATGTAGTGGAGTTGATTTCTGCCAGTCACGGACGTTCGGGTTTGCACCATACTGCAGCAGTACTTTTACAATCTCATTCTGCTCTGACTGGACTGCATTGTGTAGTGCTGTTCTACCCATTAGATCTCCGAGATTGATCTCAACTTCCTGGTCGAGAAGCCATTTCAGCACGTTCACTGTACCATGACACGCTGCCTGCTGAAGAAACCTGTTAAGCAAAGATTTGTTATTCTTTAAGCATGGAAGACAATGCATTGCTAGATCCGAAAAGTTTTGTTCTGTTTCTTTTATCAACATTTCTTTAGTTGCGTTAGTGATCTGAAACAGTTCCCTCAACGATGGCAGTAAATCCAGCACATTATATCTCTTCCAGGACAGTGCCAAATGAATTCCTTTAACAAAGTCTTCATTTTCCATGCTTCCAAAATATAGCAGTGAGACAACATTGGCATGCCCATGTTGACAAGCATAGTGGAATGGTAAGTGTCCATCTGGATCTTTGTCTTCTGGGTCATGTAGTGTGGTGGGTTTTTCATCAGTGTCTTGATCCTCATAAGAAGTACATTCTTCAGATTCTTTATCTTGGCTAGGTGGTCTTAAGTTCGTCTCTTCAAGCAATATCTTTACTATTTCTTCATCACCCAATTCTGCTGCTAAATGTAATGGAGGCCTGTAAAATGAGCTCTCAAAGGCAGGAAGGTAGCGACAGTAGGTCTTTGCTAGTTCGACCATCTTGTATTGGATTGTGTAACAGGCAAAGTGCAAGATAAGCGTGTCATCAAGAAGACCTGGATCAAGTCTAGACAAAATTGCCGCTGTAGATTTATTATTCAACGTCAGCAGCATTCGTCTGCAAGTAAGTCCATATACGTCACGACAATCCAGATCAGGGCCAAGCTGTAACAGGTAAACTATGACGTCATGTTTGTTAAACGTCAGCGCACAGTGGAGTGGTGTGCGCATGTTCACATCCTTCATGTACATCAAATCCCGCCCAAATTGACCAATTAGCAGCTCGCAGACGTCTAACTGACCTGATTGGGCGGCATAATGAAGAGGCGTGGCTAGCCGATCATCCTTGAGATGACGTGAATCTGTCTGTTCTGGGAGGGACTGGAGTAGGTCTCGAAGCACGATCATATTTCCTTTTGAGGCAGAGTAATTTAGTTCATCCAGTGGAATATCTAAAAATAGAGGTAACAAAAATGGTTATATTATGTATAATGCAAACGTTCCCCAATGTCCTATTATCTGCTTATCTGAGACCAAACTGCATTGGATTAATAAATGCTAGATCATTGGGCTAGAAATAGACAAAAGGAATGCGTCTTTGAGTTTACCTTTTTTTCTGATAAATAAATGTCATCATTAGATGTTTTAAATCTAAATCAAATACCAAATATATTGATGAAAACTGTATATTTGCACTATACAGACATGTAGGCAGGCAGGCAGATAGACAGGCAGGCTGGCAGACAAAGACATATACACATACAAAGTGACAGAGAGACAGACAGAAAGACAAAGATAGATACTCATACTGACAGGTGGACAATACATCACACCAACCTAGGCGCGGATGCAGGATTTTGAAAGGGGAGTCCATATGTGATGGTTAATGGTTAATTTGCACATCCTTCCACTCGTAAAACGTAAAGAAAATACGAGAAAAGGGGGGGGGGGTCGGTCCCCTGGTCCCTCCTGGATCCGCTACTGCCAACGGCATAATACGATCAATTGAAAAAGCCGAGAATATTAAAGGAGCTTGTATGTCATATGAATGTGATAAAATGGTATGGGATGCAAGCGAACATAATATTTTATATTACCAACCGTTACAAAGCCATAAAGCAGAAGTATGTTGGTCAAAATGCAACTCTGCTCTAGACAGGTCTACTAATGTTTTACGAATTGGCTCAGTTCCAATAACCAGTCCCCGACTACAGACACACGCTGCGCAGTCCAATAAATAATACATATTATTTTAACATGAGCCGTGTCATGAGGCATGACGTCAGACCTCGAGTGACGCGTTATTTTAACATGAGCCGTGTCATGAGGAATGACGTCAGACATTGTGTGACGCGTTATTTTAACATGAGCTGTGTCATGAGGAATGACGTTAGACCTCGTGTGACGCTTTATTTCGTATTATCTCACCAAACGTCAACCGGCATCGGAAGTGCAGTGGTTATGCTCTCAAACTTGTAGCTGGTAGGTCTCGGGATCAAAGCTCAGTTGAGGTATGGGATTTTTAATCTCAGTATCTGCTCCAACCCAGAGTGAGTGCTCCACAAGGCTCAGTATATAGGAGTATACCACTTAGACCGATCAGTGGACCACAGCTGGTTTATCAAAGGCCGTGGTATGTGTTATTCTGTATGTGGAATAGTGCATATAAAAGATCCCTTGCTGCTTATCGATAGGAGTAACTACATTAGCGTAGCGGTAGCGGGTTTCGTCTTTTTTTGTTTATTAACTCTTACCTCTGTCCTGGACAAGCAGCACAGGACTGCATGCTTGAACTTTAATTGGATATAAATACGAAAATACGTTCAAACAGTAAACCAACCTAAAAGTCAACCACAAAACATTTTGAAAGCATTCAGGAGTTTTAAATATTAACTCCCTGATGAAACTACGCATGCGTGAGATTAATGTCTTGTTTAAATACGAATATGAAGAGCATTCTCTAAGTTAACCCAGAAGTCCTTTGTTTACCCATAAATAACAAGATATACACATGGTTTACAGTCACCAACTCACGACCATTGAACTGTGACTAAACTCATATATCTAAATTAGGAAGTGAACCGTTTCACGAACTAATCGGCTCCAGTAATGCAGTGGTTACGCTTATGGAATCACAGCTGGTAGGTACTGGGATTAAATACGAGACGAGACATGCGATTTTTAATCTCAGTATTGGCTACAGTGAGTGCTCCACAAGGCTCAGTGGGTAGGTGTATATCACTAACACTGACCAGTGTATCAAAGGACGTGGTATGTGTTATCCTGTCTGTGGGATCCTGCATATGAAAGATCCCTTGCTGCTTATTGATAAGAGTAGCCGCATTAGTGTGACAGCAACGGGTTTCCTCTCTACCCTATAGACAGACAGCATCGGAAGCCGAGTTGTGCGCTCAGGAAAGCGTGCTTGAATCTTAGTTGGATATAAGCACGAAAATAAGTACAACCAACGAACGGATTATATTTGCAAAATGTGGCAGCATAAAACTTAAAACACTGGTAGGGAGAACCTTAATGCCTCCTTCACATACACGGATTTTTCTTACAAGTACTTACGGATCGCACAAATTCACGGATCCTTACGATTAAGACCGATTTAAGAGTTGTTACGAGCTATTTACGGTTTATTACGGATTATTACGAGTTATTACGATGTATTTACGGCAAAATTCCACGATTTGTTTAGAGTTGTCACGGATAACTAAGAGCAACTTACGGACATTTTACGAGCCTTTTACGGATTGTTACGAGTATATTACTATTAATCGAAGCTTTTACGTGTTAGCTACGACCTGTTTACGTGTTGTAACGAGTTACGAGTTAGTTAGGAGTATTTACGAGTCATTACGATTTTTTGCCCAAAAATATATTAATCCTGCAAATCTCAATGTATCATCATTCGACAACTGACATCCAGAGAGACAACATGGCATATGAGAGAAACAGATTGCAGTTATATCAACAACTTCTGCAATTACTCCTTCAACTAGCCCAGAGGGAAGAGGACGATGACCAGCAGCTAAAAACTGTTACGAGTCATTTACGGATTCTTGCGAGCAGTTTACGTATGGTTACGTATGGTTACGATACTTACGGATTATTTACGGAAAAATCAATCCGTGGACAATCGTAAGACTTTTGATATGTCAAAAAATTTGCGTCTCCTTTCACGGATCCTTAATAGTGTCTGCGAGTTGTGACGAGTTATTTACGGATACCAGCGAATTATTTACGGATACTTGCGATTGACTACGAGTTGGCGATCCGTAAGGACTCGTAAGAAAAATCCGTGTATGTGAAGGGGTTATTACAATTAAGTGGCTATTCTGATCGGTAACCAGCAAGGGATATTTTACATGTACTACCCTACAGACGCGACAGCACAAACCACGGCATTTGATAAACCAGTTGTGAATCTCTGGCCGGTTAAGTGGTGTAAAATAAACCTATCTAATGAACCTTGTGGATGTACCAGTTAATTACAAACCCCGTGGAAATCACAAACACCCACTTGTAATTTCCTAGGAAATCACAACACCCCGCCCTGGAATTCGCACCCCCTAACCCTAACTCATATATGCGCATGGGTGGTGGGGGGGGTGGCACTTTCCTATGAAATCACAAGTGGTGGTTTGAGATTTACAGGGTGTGTGATGTCCTGCTACACCGGTACTGAGATTAAAAATCCCATGCCTGGATTGAGATTTGATCCCAGTACCTACCAACCAAGTCCGACAGCGTAACCACTACACCATAGGGGTCGCGGTTGTCGTCTTCTCTTACGTAACATTTATTTGAAGTTCAGGCACAAGATTCAGTTTACCGTGCGATCGCGAGTTCTTGCCGTTTTGAACATGCCACTGGACAACACATCAACCGAGTATGTAAAAAGTGTACAATACTGTAAAGTTTGTTTTATTTAACGACGCCTCTATAGCACATTGACTTTTATCTGATCATCGGCTATTGGACGTCGTACATATGGCCATTCTGACATATGTCTTTTAGAGGAAACCCGCTGTCACCACATAGGCAACACCTTCCGATAAGCAGCAAGGGATCTTTTATATGCACCGTCCCACAGACAGGACAGCACATACAACGGCCTATGATAAACCAGTTGATGTCCACTGGTTGGAACGGAAAATAGCCCAAACTGCAAATGGGTTCACTTAGTCCGAGTTTCTGACGTTAGACAGCTGTTAATTACTGATGTTTGCTGTCTATTAACAGCAGATCGGAAGAGCTC
>JAULBS010071901.1:0-21314 GCA_032355785.1 Symmetromphalus regularis | reverse complement strand
AATTGTTTTCTTTTGTATTTTGTTTTAACTTTGAGCTAAAAATTATGTATTTAAAACATAATTTCAACGTAACTTTGTGGTAAGCAATCAGGTAACCCACGGGTTATGCAAATATAATTCATGTAACTGAACATGGGTTACCTAGGTAAAAACCAATTTGAAAACCAGTCCTCACTAGTTACTATATCGACAGAATATATCGAGAATAATGTAAGATATTAGCTTTGACATGTTAGAATGGTGAATACAGCAATAACTGAAATTGCCAGCAGCAATCAGCAATGCCATGGAGACTTCCTTGGTGTTTTTCATTCACAGCAGCAATTTTTGTGCCACAGATTAAAAAAAAAAATTCGATTTGTATTTTCTTATTATTATTAAAAATAAAGAATACTTTATGCTAAAATTGCCATGGAAAATGCATTGGACACCATTTCTCCACAGCATTTATTTTGTCGTGGACACTTTCTTAATTGCAGAGGTTTGAGTGAGGCTTATTATTTTCCTGTTTTTCATTGTTACGCCATTTCATTAATCTGAGGAAACCAGCTAAGTGTGCCATGATCTGTCAGTAAAACAAGTAAAAAGTAAAAAATTACCGTCTCAATCTGACCATAAGTCTGGCTGCCTTTCCTATATACTCTGCACATTTCCTGGGTTTGTCTTCAATCTGTTATAGTACAAAGACATTTTTAGTTCATATATATCAACTGGTGTCATACTCTAAGACTTAACAACAATTTACTTATTCCCAGGCATCTTGATTGTTAAAATCAAATAAAAAAATCGTGAGAAGACATTACATTTTGTTAGATTATATTTTAAATTATTGTAAAAAGTTAAAAGCAGAACGTTCTTGTAATTAATTTTACTATTAACGTTTTGAATGATGAATGATCCACTCAGGGCCGGATTTATAAAGGGGCAACTGCCCCAGGCCAACCTAACAGAGTGGCCACCAGACTAAGGACCTCTTTCATTATCTTTATAAAATTAGTTCTATTCATTCATTTTAGTTCATTTTTGTATTTGTCATGTAATTTAATTTCTATGTTGAGGGACCCGCATACATGAATAGCCCTCCAAGGTCTAAATCCAGCCCTGAAACTACTGTAATACACAGCCTAAAGATAAATCTGTTCAAGTACACAAGTTTCATGTTGTAAACTTGTAACTAAATAAAATATTGTCAGCCATTTTCTAATGATGTAACTGAGTTAGCCATGTACAAACACTATAATATAATAATAATATAAAACGAAAAAGGAAAACAACATTTTAAGATAATAATTATTTTAAAATTTGTATAAAGTATGTCAATAAGTATGATCATAATAAATGTTAGTTCACTAAAATAACCAACATGTGATTTTTACAACATTTGAAGAAAGAGTTTATATTAACAATTAAACATTAATAAATAAAATGCAACATTAAATGGAATTAAATACTAAGCCGTATGATTTTAAAAAAGATTTGGAAATGTTAAATGCTACCTAAAACAATACAATAAATCCAGTTAACATTTAAATAATGAAATATAAAACATGATTAGTAACAAAAAAACAAAAGAATTTTAGCGTTACTCAATGGAAAGATGAGAAAAATCTGCAAACCATTTGTTTTTTAAGTATCAGGAAAGGAATTGTTTATAAAAGAACGACATAATTTTTTGAAAATCCATTTGGTATGTTTATTACTAAATAAGATATACAAAGTGAAACAAGTACTTTATAAACAAGAATTCTTCATAATAAAATTTCCTGCCCTGAGTGATCAGACTTATTTTAATTTGACGGCTAGTGAAAATCGATGTATTACATTTGCTAATATTTTCTTAATGTTTCTAACATGGATTTTTATTTTCAAAAGTGAACTTTAGAGTGAATCAACATAATCACTTTTTTTTTATTCTGTCATGGTCAAAAGAATGCATTTAAAAAATGTAATCATTTTGATTACTACATTTATCTGTGTCACCCTCATCAAATAAAGAATTTAGTTTTTTTAAAATTATTATTATTATTATGATACGTGTGCCACTTAAAGCAATTGAAATAAATCCATCTTTGACAGGTCAGTGACATCATATTAAGGAAATTTCATGCCAAAAACAAAACAATTTTAAAACTATTTTGAAACAAAATATGACCTTTTTTAACGTGGTGTGACCATCACAATCAAGAGAATCCATATTTTGACGAGTCATTTAATTATTTAATAATTTAATTTAATAACAAATAAATAAATCTCATGAATACATATAGTGGTTCATAAACAAGCACAATGTGAAAAGGAAAAAAAAAGAATTAAAAAAAACGTTTTTGATTATATAAACATTACCAATATGCAAAAAAGGTCACATTTTGACCTTTAAAATGATCATTGGTATGATTCCATTTAAACACAAATTAATAACATCCTGTAGATATTCACCCAAGTTAAAATCCTACCAAATTAAAGTAAAATCCATCAAGTGATTTCTCAGATCCAGATGTTATCAAACAAATATTCAGACAACGTTCCATGCAAATGGACATGTTGTGTCGGTGGATCTACAAACAGTATACATGGAGTAACAAATGAAAATAACAATTTACCAAGTAAAGTTTGTTTTATTTAATTACGCTTCTAGAGCACAATTGATTTTAATCTTATCATCAGCTATTGGACGTCAATCAAATGGTCATTCTGACATTTATTTTGCCTACTCTTTCCGATAAGCAGCCAGGTGTCTTTTATATGCACTGTCCCACAAATAGGACAGCACACACCACAGCCTTTGATGAACCAGTTGTGGACCACTGGTTGGAATGGAAAAATAGCCCAAACTGCAAATCGGTCCATTGAGAAGGATCGATCTAACAACAGACAGCTTCACAGGCGGACATGCTAACGTTTGAGCTACATCCCACTCCCAATAGTGTTTTCAAAGCAAGGCGGCGCATTTACCGGTCTATTTGCAAACTTGCGCAGTCTACTTTCACCTTGAAAAAAAAAAGGTCGTCGCTGGATGGTATCTCCTCCTCTCTTCCTTCCAACTCCTACTCTCAAATAAAATGAAAAGCCTGCAACAGCTGATATTATTTTTTTGTGCTGATGGGGGAGAGATCATAATTTTTTTTTTTTATTTAACCCAATTAGCAGACAAAAAAATTGTAACTATTATTACCACTAACATTGGGAATGACTGTCTTAGAATGACTACTGAACTTGATTAATGCATTTCTTGTACTAGGCTAGGTAATTTTTTTAAAGACACCTATAGAGCACACTGATTGATTAATCATAAGCAATATGATGTCAAACATTTGGTATTTTTCACCCATAGTCAGTATGAATACACTTCCTACAGGTTTTGAATTACTGTCTCCAGCTTTAGTTTCCTCAAGTCCTACCACTAGAACACTTAGGGTCATGTAGGAGAGATAAAACAGTGCGTAATTATTTATTACTAATGCTGAAAGTAACAATTTGAAAGTAAGATTTAGAAATATTGTAAAGAAGAAAATCTGATTTATGTCATTTACCTCAGCTACATCACATGCTTTGACATAGAGATAACTAGCTTTTTCAGGAAGATCCATTTCCACCATTCTGAAAAAATAATTGTAAGAGTTTTAACTGTCATCAAACTTCTATTAATGGGAATAAGAAACCATGGTTAAACAAAATATCTAACTTCTTTTTTTTGACAGCACTAGAGCACATTCAAGGTTTTCATTTTGTTTTGCAGGGCTGAGAATGGCAAACGAGAAAAACAGCTGAAATGTTTTTTTAAATGTAGACAGAGGTACATTTCATGGAAAAGCAACAAGAATGCACATTTCCTTTTATTGGGCAGTTTTTAAGATCACAAGCCAAAAACTTGTTGTTTTTTGCGAGGGAACAAAGCGACCGATTCGGGAAAGGGTTTGGGAGGGGGCTTTTTCTGAAATACATAGGGAAATATTGCATTCTGATGAACTTTGAGAGTCCTTTTTCTCCAACAAATTCCACTTAAATTTGTTTTTGCCTGTCTTATGAAACAAATTGTCTCTAATGCATATTTTACGATCTATGGTCACATTGAGGAGACAAGATTATGGGCCAGCCAT
Organism: Symmetromphalus regularis; assembly: GCA_032355785.1. Taxonomy (NCBI): domain Eukaryota; kingdom Metazoa; phylum Mollusca; class Gastropoda; order Neomphalida; family Neomphalidae; genus Symmetromphalus; species Symmetromphalus regularis. The sequence continues at coordinate 17,217 of JAULBS010071901.1, read as the reverse complement.
GTTGGATTTCTATGTGACTGCTTTCAACCAATAATAGCCCAGAGATCCTTGGTGCTTCGCAATATTCTGTAGAAAGTCGGATATGGCCGAAGTGACCCGCGGGAAACTGAAGCAAAGTGCAATCCTTCACAGAATACCGAGTGCTGACTGCTTGCTTGTTTTTCACGGGAATTGTTTTAAAGCTATTTTTTTTATTTTCTGGGAATCATTTCTGCCTGAGAACGTTTTTTTCCCGTTGCTTAGAAGAGAAAAGACAAAAATAAATGGACCACTGAAGCACACAACAAAATATATAGCATACAAATCTGAATGTCTGCTCAAATATTTATCTTTTTATCCATTACAAACAGTGGGTTTTGCTGGACTGATGTGAAAGTCCTTTATCATTAACTTTTTTATCACAAACATGTGCACAATCTCTGACATGCTTTTGCTTACTTTGCTGCTTTCTCAAGGGTAAGAGAAGCAGTGTCAGGCGTACCATCTTCCTGAAATAACTGGGCTGCCTTCTCCATCAAATACACAGCCTCCTCATACTGCTTGGCTTCCTTCAGAACCAATCCAGCCTGCTCATACGACCTGCAAATAAAAAATAAACTTAAAAAACAAATTGAAACTTTTAACTTACAATCAACATCTGTAGGGCTTGTTGGTTTGGCAACTAAATTTTTATTTTTGGTGGATCAAACTTATTTTAAGTACATAAAACACACAAACACTTATGTATAAAAGTCATTTGTTTGAATTTTTGTTGTAGTTTTATTTATTTTTTAATGCGTGACTTCATTTTACCTGTTGAGGTTTATTCATTTAAATAAACAGCAAGTATTAAATGCTGTTACACAGTTTTTAAATAACAACTTGAAACATTCATTCTTAAAGTTAATTATTACCCATATGGCTCAACATATCTTTGTACATATCAAAATGTTACGTCCTAGTACTACGTCATACTGGTATGTAAAACTTTTGACGTCATATTATTTCGCATAGTTTTTTTCCATAAAGGAAAACAATTGGTTTCATTTTTGTTGTTGTTCAGGGTTTTTTCAAATTTAACTTAAAATTGATAATGGGTAATAAATAGCATTTAAACTCGCTTCCTTTTCACATCATGTTTATGTCCCTCATGAAATAATTTTCCATTGTTACTCGCTAAAGCTTGTGACAACTAAAAATTATTTCTCTCAGGACATAAACATGATATGAAATGGAAACTTGTTTAATATTCTATAAATATGAAATAACCTCGAGAGAAAATAATAGTCCATGTATTATGTATGTACTTACTTGGCAGCATGGTATGGTCTGAACAAAAGTTAAGGTCAATAAATTTAAAATGTTCAATGAATAAAGAAGCATAAAAGATAAAGTCAAAGAAACAGGATGCAAACATTATTTTGTTATTTCAGAAGATACATCATATGATTGATCCAAAATAGGAAATACAAATGTAAATGTTTATTTAAAAAATTTAGTATCTATAATTCTCCAACCACAGAGGACAGGGTTTTTTCATAAAAATATTGTACATAGCACTTGTTACATACAGAATTATTACATCATAAGTAAATGATGTCATGAATCTTACACATTATATTATTTTGAAATTATAATAGGTACAATGTTCGAATTTATGGATTTTCTAATAAATATACTGGCTCTGATGGTGGGCAAGTAATAAATAAAATATGAAATCTTAATGGCATTTCGTATGATACCATTTATATTATAACTTTTGTATTTTAAATAATAAGTCACTTGCTTTTCCCACATAACACACAACTGAAAATGCAGTTGTAATATGTCACTTACATCACATATGATACATGTATATCAAGTGCATCATTTATTATTCTATGTATATCTCAACGTCTGAAATGTTTGTCTTGTCAACAAAATAAAATATAATAGTGTTCGTTTTAGAAGTGAATTCAAAAAGGACACAACATTTGAATATAATTTGGTTTATGGATACGAATTCTCCATCTGTAAACCTGCAAGCTTCACAAGTGTGTCTTTGGCTTCATCGTAAGCTTTTGCATTCTTGAATGAAGTTGCTGAAAAAAAAAAGATTGATAAAAATTACCATATTTATTAATTATATAGCATTAAAGTCATTCTCTTAAAATAGAAAAAACTCACTCAAAATAACTGAATTTAAAATATATTTATTTTTTAATGTGTAAAGTTAGCTATTTCTACAACATTGTCAGTTGCTGCAGGCAATTTCAGGGGTTGTCATTTAATTTTGCATAACCTATTTATAAAATTTTAAACTTCAACACAAATGAAAAATGGGTTATGCAAAACTAACTGACGTGCACATTACACAATTTCGACAAACTTGTGAATATTAAAAACATTTACATTCACAAAATATGATGGTAAAATATAGTGAACATTACGGATCATACCAGCTTGTTGATATTCACTGCAAGCTCCATCCATATCTGCTTTCCATTTAAACAATGATGTCTTCATGCTAAAAATAAATATATGAGAAAACTAGTTACAAATGCTAACAGATGATTCAAACATTTTTAGGTGCTACATTAGCTATTAAATATTTCATTGACAGTGTCTACCCGAGATGCAATGGGTCATTAGATCAATCCCTCTTAGTGGAGCCATTTTAAGTTCATTTATTAAACTTAAGCAGCTGGTTTAGGAAAGAGTTTGACCCATAGCCACACACCCTCCCCTATTCATTGTTGTTAGAATTTACATAAGAGCAGAAATGAATGTTTGAATATCTGAATGTGAATAAATACTGCAAGGTATATTCAAATAGTAAATTTGAATATTTGTTTAAAAGTTGTAAAGTCAGATATTATAATTAATTTACTACTCCCAAAATATGTCTTACTTTAAGCACTATGATATAAGGCTTTCAGAAAAATGTGCCAACAAAAAGATATTATAGTTTATACACAATGAATTCTTTACCAATCTCATGATTTCAACCTTTCCTTTGCTATTCAATGTATGGTATCATATTTCATCAAACCTTTGAGTGAAATGAGTTATTTCTTTGTATGTAAACAATTAATTTATTGTTGTATTACTCTAAATAGTCCATTTCAGGAGAGTGGTTGGTTGGGATTGCCTTTTATTCTCCTTAAAATGAAAAATGTTGAGTTTTTCTCCTCTTCAAAGCCAAAGGCTCTTGTCTGTCATAATTTCATTTTTATTTGTGAAATATGAAAACTGGATAAAAAACCCTCCTTATTTTATATTTTCTTAGATATAATGATTTTCAGGGAAGCAATGGATTTTTTTTCCTGTTATCTGCAAATGGAGACAACTGCAAAATGTCAACAATGATCATGCACCTTTAACACAAACAAAATTGTAATACCATCATGATAGAATCATGTTGTATGTTGGCCAGATTTGAAATGACACTTTAAACATTTATTGATTTAACTATTTTGTACCATTTTTCTGCCAATCTCAGATGTTCCAGACCTTCACACAGCTTCCTATCTGTAAACTTGTGATCCTTCCCATGAAAGTTCGACGCCATTTTGGCTCGTCTGCTTGTAAAGGTTGCACTGCACTAACTGAGTTTCCATAACATTAATGCGATACAAAATGTAGTTGTACTTTTATAATATATTTAATGTGTATTTTTTTAAAAACTATTTCTTAGCATATAAGAGAATTTTAGAAAATAACCCATGTATTTTTCTTGTATCATGAAAACAACTTTTCTTTCTAACAACTGTGGACTAAATAAAAGAAAATATGAATTTATTCATATTAATTAATAGAACACATATTATAATAATAATAATAATAGCTGCTGAAATTGTATCCATTACATATTATCACCAATTACTATTACATTTTTGCAACTCCGTATAAATAATATGACCCGTAAATATTTTATTTAGTATAGTACAACCTAATGTTAGTTTAAGTTTGAATTGATTTATATAGTTTATTTCAATTTTGTTGACATTACAGTCCAAATAATATATAATTATATATTAATTTTATGTTTAATGACTGCGTCATTTATACAGTTTATAAGTTCTGTGCAATAAACACAGAATTACCGACTTAGAAACAAATAACATTTGAGGGTTTTTTGTTTGCTTTTAATAGCCAATCTCAACAACAAAAAATATATCCTATTTGTTCATATCGTATTCCTGTTCTACACATCGTCACATGTCTTCTTATTAAACACGTAATTACCAAGTCTGTTGTTTTCACAAAACGTACACATATAATAAATTATAGATCATGTCATAATGTTTTTAATAAGGCATTTAATCATCGTTTTAGTTAGTTCGCGCTATATCACATATAAAATGACCCCAGAATCCATATGTGTATACAATGTAGAGCCTATCATATTAATTAAGCTATTGAAACAATTTTTAAATTATAGGCATTGTTTAAAATAGGCTCTGCGTCATGTTGACACCAAATGCTGGAGCAAAAGATAAGCTAAAACTAAGGACATTTAAAAAACCCAAACTTATTACCAATTTATTTAGAACCAAAAAAGAACAACAGAAATTTTCGTATTTCATTTTCTACCATTCGCTAGAATATTTTTCATTACTAGATCTTGAAAGGTTCACCATTGACTTTTATGAAACGGGTTGTAAATATAACACGGAATAATATAGCGACACCTGGGGGATATTCTGGAAACTAATGTCACTCTCTCGGCTGGAAGTTTAATAAATGAACTTAAAATGGCGGCGCCCTTAGAAAAAATTCTTCTTGAGCTTTTAGAGCCAGATAATAATGTCATACAAGAGGTATGTAGAGTACTAACTATTTAAATATCCAGATGTTTTACACTTGTATGCGAACTGCTCTAAGACTTATATATTTGAAAGTTAATGGCCGTATAGATGCTGATAAAAGGCGATTTGCTCAGCTGTCAAAAGACACGTGGGTTGTTCAACACGTCATACAATGATACATGATACACTGACAGTCATCATGAACGTCAGCCCCTAGAATGAAAAAGACAGCTTTATAATAGTTTTTTTTACACCGCATACATATCAAAATAAATTAACCTTCATAAATTAAAATTAAACCCTGTTGCTACTAATGAAAATAATGGCAAATCGCCAAATATCATTAATATCATTTAAAGGAATACTGAAGTCTACAGAGCAGCATATAATATGGATTAATGTTTTTCGGGAATAAGAATGGTGCAAAAAAATGTTTAATACATACATGAATTAATGAACATTACAAACACAGATTCTTTCTCACACGCCTGAATAAGATTGATGTGCGAGAAAGCTGCGTGATGTGGGTTATGATGTAAGACTCGAACAATAACAAAGTTATATAACTGGTGTTATTGTGGCAGCAGTAGGTCAATGGACATAGTTGCATAACTTCGTTCAGACGACAATTTTTAAAGTCAGTGATTACACATTTCTGGTTTAATTTGAATTATTTTCTTTTTTTAATACAAACTGTAATACAAATATAATAACGTTTCCATTCATAAAAATGCAATTTCTGGCTAACAAAGACATAATAACAATTAACTTATTCCGTGGAAAGAACTTCTATTACCGTATTTGACCGGGAATAAGCCAAGTTGGGTAAAGCAGTTCGTTTGCCGCTTAGTGGGGGATGGGCCTATTCACGGGCAGGTGGCCTGTTCACTAGGGAAAGACACTGAATCAGGAAGGAATGGAAAACTTAATAAAAGCAGTCCTTCCTCAGAATGGTGATAACTTTAATGTTAGCATTACTACCATTTTATTACATTTGGTGTGGTAATGAACTTTAAAATAATGAAAAAAAGACAATACCTTTAATATTTTTCTGTGATGTTTTATTAATATCAATTTGCTCAAACATGAAGAAAACAAAAGCAATATTAAACAATGTAAAACAGCAGTTAGCCAACCCAAGGTTGTTTAAAAATGTTCTTTTCTTTCTTTGATGTGTAATACTATTTTGTTAATTGATTTGTGAAGGGAGGGTAATTCTTCAACACCCATTAATTAATACTGACAAATATTCAACCAGTCCAATAAAGGCTTAAATGACTGACATGCCATGATCTCGATATACCCCACCCACCAGATACCTCAAGTCCCCAAAGTTCACAGCTCGTGATTGAGCTCTGTGTCAATTCTAAATTAAAACAATGCATTCTTGCATCAGAATTGACCCTTTGATGAACTTCAATCCGCAGTGTCAGAATTAAACTTGTATAGGGTCATAGCTAACTTTTTTCTTGGTGAGTGGAGGGTGTAGTAGATATTTAAGTATAGGGGTGCAATTATATACCGGTATATTGCAATATTTGCCGAGTGCAATTTATAGCACGATATATCTACCTAATGAGTATCCACTTAATAAAACTGATATGGACTGATTGTTTTTCTTAATTGGTAGTGTAACGACAATCACAAATGAAACAACCCACATGGGTTACCGTAATTAACTATTCTCCACCCTGTACTGTCAATCTATGATGTGACATTTTTCCAACAACTAATGAGAAAACATTTGTAGTCTGCGTTGTCGGCTTTGATCAAATCAAGATTCACGTGCGATTCATGCTGAAACTGACATTTCCTTGTTAGCCATTTTAACTTGGCTTTGGCAGATAAAAGAAAGGCAGCCGACAGTAAATTGAAAACAAACTATTTCAAAAGACAAACTAATGTTACAACTATAAAATAATGTTTTATTGCATACTTGTAATATAAATAATTTCCAACAACACTAGCAGATCCAGAGGGGAGGTCCGGACATCCCCTTTAATTGTTTTTTTCTCTACATTTTTCAAGTGGAAGGACGTGAAAATTAACCATTCTCCCCCCTCCCCTCCAGTACTATTCACTCATCACATTTGGGACCCCACCTTCCAGAAATCCTGCATCTGTGCCTGAACAATGATAATAAGTCAAACAATGTTTTATTTTATTTCATCTTAACCAAACAGGACTGATGACATATTATGACAGGCTGTTTTTCTTACCACAAAGTTGGATTTTTTTATAACAATGGCAACAAAATTGTGAAATTTTATGGATGGGCTTATTCACGGATATGGGCCTAATTCTTTAAATGTTTTTAAAATAGGGGTGAGCTCATTCGCAGGCATGGGCTTATTCCCAGTTAAATACGGTATATGGCCATTACGAGTTTCTCACAATGCTTGTTCTGACGTGATGCAGTACGACTATATTCTTTAAAAAAGAAGTTCTGTTTCTTATTTTTGTACATAGAAAATGCGTTTTTAAGTACAAAGACAATTTTGTTTAAATTTTTATATATTTTTAACTAATACCTTGTAAATACTTTAATCCATTTTATATGGAACACTGTACACTTCAGTATCTCTTTAAATATGGCTTCATGAGGATTTATTTATTTAAAAAAAAACCACTATCCAGAGAAAACATAAATGGGTCTACTACATAATGTGATACATGGCATAATTTTCAAACACACCCCTAAAATGGTTATCACTTCATTCTATCAAAACTTTTTATATGAGTTGGAGTTGTGGGTTTACAAAAAACTTTCCACCTAAAACTCCATCTAACTAAGTAACTTATCACAAATTAGCAACAATATCATGAATATGTTTATCTACCAGTCAGTCCATCCACTGAGTTCAGTATAACACTAACAGCATCTATTAGAATAGCTTCGAATAAAAATTTCTGCCAAATCATATTTAGTGTAACATGACTGTTATTACTGAACATTACTTGTTTGAAAGGCAACTTTTTGTTAGCTACAAGTGCATAAGACTGTATATTTAATATGAAAACTTTATTATTATTAAATTGTTTATGTGCCCTGATCTCTAATCTTCAAGTTCTAAGACACACTGACAGAACAGATTTTTGCTATATTAATTTTTGTAGTTTCCAGTTCTTCAAAGTACATTGTCCCTTTCAAAGAAATCCTGCATCATGCACTGCACTTATTTATGTTTTATTTTAAAATTAAGTACATGTTGTACATCATCATGTGCAATGTATTTCAATTATTTGCTGTTTTCAGGCAACTCAGCGTTTGAAGGAATTTTTCAAGGAGCCAGATGCTTTGCCAGCACTTTGTCAAGTTCTTGCAACGTCACAAGCTGCTCAGGTATGTATGAATGTTTTGATGTATGTGTATCTTTCTACTAGAAAGAGCCCCTTTTTCCAAGGCACTGTACTCATATGTCCTAACTATATGTCTGGAACTAAAACCACTTCCTTTAGACAAATAAAAAATATTTATTTTCGTTTCAGTCTTTTTGATGGTTTTAATTTGAATAATTTATCAGACTTGTTTAATCTAATCTAAATTGATCAGCATTCATTTTAAACTATCAAGTGTTCTGAAAATATTTCTGTCTACTACCTTATTAATAAGTTTATACTGTAATGAGTCATGTGTATTTTTGAGTATTTAGGTAATATATTTTAAATGGTGATGTGAACAATATATGTTTGTAAATCTATACATATAGTTGGGATTGATGGAAAATTTTATTTTTCCCCATCCTAATGTACAATGTATTTAGATTAATGTATTCAAAACCATTTCATTGAGGAATCACTACATTAATTTTATTTTCCTTATAAATACAGTCAAACCTATCTTAAGTAGCCACCCAAGGAAATAAGAAATCGTGGCCTCTTAAACAGGTGTCTGCTTAATATAGGTTAAATTAACTGATTTGGGAGAAAATAAAGGTGCCCCTTTAACACAGGTAGCTGTATAATACAGGTGACTTCGCTTCTCTCTTTTTTCTTTCTTTATTCCCTGGACATCCTTCTCAGCGGACCCATTTGCATTTTGGGCTATTTTCAGTTCCAACCAGTGGTCCACAACTGGTTAATCAAAGGTCGTGGTATGTGCTGTTCGGTCTATAGGACGGTGCATATAAAAGACCCCTTGCTGCTTATCAGAAAGAGTAGCCTATGCGGCAGCAGCAGGTTTCCTCTAAAATACATATGTCAGAATGACCATATGATTGACGTCCAATAACCAATGATAAAATATAAATCCATGTGTTCTAGAGGCCTGACTATTTATTTTTATCCCCTGGACCTGGTGCCCTAGTCTTGACATTGGGCCTGGGGGGATGTTTCTGAACCAAAATGGATGTGGGCACGGGTCAAAATTATGACCTGACCTGACCAATATATGCGGCCACATAGGCAGTTTTCACTGTAATAATCTTATCTTCTTAGACTAATTTATGATATACATTAAGCATAATATTGAATTTATATTTATAAGGTACGACAGTATGCAGCAGTGTTGTTGAGAAAAAAAATTTACAAAGCAAAACAATGGAATTCATTACCTATCGAAGTAAAGCAGAGGTATGTATAATGTATCAAAATAATTAGCCATGTTGATACGTAAATGAAAGTCATATTGATTCCAGGTATTCTCATGAAAAAATGTCTATTTACATAATCAGTAACTTAAAAACATTAAATATATGTATCGCTTAAATATATATTTAAAAAAGTGATTATGTGTGCAAAACAAATTTTAATTATTGGTTATTTTTAATATTTGTTCAAAATATATTTAGTTTTAGTTTTATGTCACATGGTACTTTTCTACATCTACCTTTGTTATTACACAATAAATGATGAAGTATTATACTGTAAAATATTTAATCTATCTTGTAATGATTTGGAAATACATGTATTGATTTGTTAACTTATAAATTTAAAATTATTTTTTTACAGTATTCGTGAAAATATTCTGCACTTATTTGTACAAGACAGAGAGTAAGTTTTCTCAATAATCAGAGTAAAATGCTAAAATAATGTAACATATTTCATCATCTTTGTACAAATGTTTTTACAAGCACCTGGCATAAAAGAAGTATTTACAGTGGGTGATGGCAATGAGTGTAATAAAGTTCTGTTCTGTTCTGGTGGAGTTTAAACCTCTCTTCATCCACCAATTTATATATTTTTCCATTATAAATCTTAAGTATTATTGATTCCCCCATCCTTCCATAATGTTTGTATATACATGTATATACAAAAGAGTTATTACTAATTTGAGAAATGGCAACTTATTAGTTTATAAAATTCTCTTTGTTGAATTTTATTCTGTTTAGCATTATCTTACCTGAATTTAAAAAAGGTTGGTGTAAAAAAATTTGTGAACTTTCAATTTAGCATTTGTTAATATAAAATTTTATTTTAAATTAGTAATAGTATCATATTTTGTTTTAATGATTTGTTTGCAGACAGAGTGTCTCTAATGCATTATCTCAGCTGATTGCCGCTATCGCTAAGCATGACCTGCCAACCAATCAGTGGCCACAGTTGTTTGAATTCATCGTCTCCTGTACCAAAGACCAGGATGTGGCTAAAAGAGAGGTATATTTTTCTCAATATATTTCTCATTTCTTAAAATGTGTTCTGACCATTTCCATATTTGTCAAATACTTATACACAATTAATATATTTAAATACATCATTTTAATTGGGGATATCGTTTCAATATTGTGAAAGTTTAGTACTTAACATATACAGTGTCATTTAAATAGTAGGCATTACATGATTTTAATTGGTGATGTCATTGCTTTCTGTTGCAGGTCAAACACTTACATACATTTTAATGGTTGATTTTAGCTGGGGTTGTCTTTGCTGTATATACAGGGATTTATGCAGGATTTTTCACCATAGTCCTATGGCTGAAGAGATTGGGAAAATTAACACGATTTTAATCATCATTGGGAAGTTGTTTTCACACCACTGAATTTATATAACTGTAATATTATAGTTATTAACCAATTTAGGAATTTATAGGCCAGAAATTGGAATTTTCAGTGTCATTTGCCTTTGGGAAGGGGCCAATGTTCAGTTAAAGTAACATATAAAACGTAGATGAATCCCTGACATCATAAGTCAAACACTTGATAATTATATACATTTAAATATGTGATTTTAGTTGGGGATCTCGTTGCTATACACTGTGACATCTGTTGCTGGGGAACAGTTGAAGCCACACCTTGTATCTGTGATGATATTGCTGTCAGAGATGTTGGATGATACGCAGAGTCGACAAGTTCCTTACAATGCTATCAGGTGATGTTTATCTCAGTACGAGAAATCATAATGTTAATGTGAGCAACAAATCAATGTCAAAAATGTTATGCTTCGATAGACACAATAATTAAATGTAACATAAGAAAATTACCAAACAATACTCATTAATAAAAATAATTATGTATTTGAAGGTACCCATATTACAATGCATAAATGTCACGACTTTACAATATAATTTATATTAACTGTAGTGTTATTTCTAATAACTAATTTATTTTTTATGCTGTGGGGTTGTTAAACAAAATCTACAGATTTACACTATATTCAGCACATTACTACACTTTTGTAACAATCCCTTGTACAATACTTAAGTTTTTTCGAAGTTTTTTTCACCTTGGATCTTATGCAACTACTGGAAATTATAAATATTCTTTTTCTAAAAATGACATCACCTGACCTTCGTGAGATTTGTGAAAACACTTTGATTTACAGAAATGAGAAAATGAAAAAAGATTTGTTTTCTATTATTGGATCTGGTATCGCATCTGCCTGTGAACCGATTGGTCATTGGATCGATCCTTTTCAGTGGACCCATTTGCAGTTTGGGCTATTTTCCATTCCATTTAGTGGTCCACAACTGGTTTATCAAAGGCCGTGGTATGTGCTGTCTTGTCTGTGGGACAGTGCATATAAAAGATCCCTAGCTGCTTATCAGAAAGAGTAGCCTATGTGGCGGCAGCGGGTTTCCTCTAAAAGACATGTCAGAATGACATCCAATAGCCGATGATAAGATAAAAATCAATGTGCTCTAGAGGCATCGTTAAATAAAAAACAAACTTTGGAATCCTACACCATTCTTCCTGCAAGACCTGGCCAAGATGTTGCAAAGTGAAGTAACCCTTCGGCCCAAAACATCCCAAAGATGTTCGATTGGAGACATATCTGGAGATTTGGCTGGCCAGGGCAGTATTGTGACACCTTGCTGCCTCAGAAAGTCGACTACAACACGAGCCCTGTGAGGATGAACGTTGTCATATTAGATCTCAAATTTTCGTTCTACGCGCTGTGCAAATGGGATGACCACTGGACATAAAATTAGTCAAGTTCCCTTGCACATTGTCAAATCCATCCTGTTGTTGTACATGATTCGCTCAACATACTGATGTACCAACATACTTCCGTAAATAATATTTCCTGTTATATTTCTAGTGACATACTAACTTACTGATGTACCAACATACTCACTTCTGTAAATAATATTTCCTGTTATATTTCTAGTGACGTACTAACTCACTGATGTAAATAATATTTCCCGTTATATTTCTAGTGACATACTAACTTACTCATGTGCCAACATACTCATGTCTGTAAATAATATTTCCTGTTATATTTCTAGTGATGTACTAACTTACTGATGTACCAACATACTCACTTCTGTAAATAATATGTCCTGTTATATTTCTAGTGACGTACTAACTTACTGATGTGCCAACATACTCATGTCTGTAAATAATATTTCCTTTTATATTTCTAGTGATATACTAACTTACTGATGTACCAACATACTTCTGTAAATAATATGTCCTGTTATATTTCTAGTGATGTACTAACTTACTGATGTACCAACATACTCACTTCTGTAAATAATATTTCCTGTTATATTTCTAGTGACAAACTAACTTACTGATGTACCAACATACTCACTTCTGTAAATAATATTTCCTGCTATATTTCTAGTGATGTACTAACTTACTGATGTGCCAACATACTGACGTACTAACTTACTGATGTGCCAACATACTGATGTACTAACTTACTGATGTGCCAACACACTGACATACTAACTTACTGATGTGCCAACATACTGATGTACTAACTTACTGATGTGCCAACATACTGACATACTAACTTACTAATGTGCCAACATACTGACGTACTAACTTACTGATATGCCAACATACTGACATACTAACTTACTGATGTGCCAACATACTGACATACTAACTTACTGATGTGCCAACATACTGATGTACTAACCTCTGCAAGAAGGATGATTCTCTTGCCGTCAGGCCAAATTATGTGATCCACCTGAGATCGCACTTTCTCCCAAGTCAACTCGGGGGTACGCAGACTGGCCTGTACAAACAAACAAACAAACAAACAGCTTACGTTATTCATCTATTTCACCATAACATACACATTTTAAAAAAACTATTTACATTACATATTATCTTCACACAATGCTTTCTTTTGTTAAAAAACGTAGACGTAGGAAGGTTTTTTTTTGTTTTGTTTTCATTTTTAAACTCTAAACACACTGAGAAATGAATCACGGGTATTGGAAGTCAAAACATTTCACTGCTTCAGAACAAAAAAGAGTATAAGTTGGGGTAACAGATAATGGAGAAAAGGTCCAAAAACTGTTTCTCATCTAAACACAAGTTTTATGTGGAATATCTTTTGATTTCAAGATAAATGTGGGATAGCTTCAGTAACCTACACACACCCTTTGTGCACCAGATGCAGCTCACTTAGGGTAATTTCATCAAATTAGTGTTGGAAAATGACATATGTGGAAACTGGTCACATACAGTCAACTCTCATTATAGTGGCATTCATTATGACAGAATATTCGGGAACCGGCAAACTTTTACTGGGAACCAACCTATTTCAGTGTTTATTTGATCCTTATTACTGAATATTTGAGTTCCAGCATCGGCAGTCATTTGTTGTAACCAACATGTTCATTTCAAGCATTGTGTGATCTTTACAATGGCACAGCAAATTATTAATAACATTTCACTAGTGTTTAACTTGTAACTGGCAAGATCCTCTAGACAAATAACTGTAACTTCATCCCCTTTAAGAAACTTTTTGATGTGCAGCTGACGACTGGCTCATACTGGATTAGTTATGGTTGATTGTGCTTGCTAGTGACCAAGTCAGTAAAATAAATACATGTATGCAACCAATGAGAGATAACTCATCTTGATAACTGCACTATCACTACAACGGCATATTCATTTTAACGGCAAGACCTGTATAGCATCAACATGGCCGTTGTAACGAGAGTTGAATGTATATGATTTTGCAAAAATGGTGATGATATATATTACTATTTTTAATTTGAAAACAGCACCATGTAACCACATCACAAACACTGAACATTTTATTCTGTTCAGTTGCATCTCATTAGTATTCTACTTGGGAAATTCAAGTTGCTGAATTAAAGTTGGTTTACAGATTTGTATATTACAGGCCATAGGATTTCAAATTTCAGGGGAAACAATTTTTCGGTTCCATGCTTTTGGATCATGGGAACCCATCGGAAACTGTTTTTTAGTGATCCAAAATAACACTGGAGTAATAAGAAAATCATGGGAAACAAAATTTCTGTTATGTGTTTGTGACAACATGGTACCGACACGCTACTGATAACAATTGTTACTGTGAAATCCTATGGCTTGTATTAAAACTACTAGGTAGTCATAGAAACAAAAAATACATACGACATCAATCTCAGTGTTCGAGTGACCCATGTTGCATATGATGCAACCGTTCTTCAGTCGGTCTAAGTGCTGACGTGTCACAACGCTCTTGTTACCTGTCGAAGTAATGACGTCATACAATTATATCCTCACAATACACAACTATTAACCAGTGGCAGATCTAAGGGGGTCCCTGAGACCTAGACCTAAATAGTGGTAGTTAAAAAAAAATTATTATAATAATTCTTTATTATTAGTTTTTTTTAATGTTAAAGAATCTGAGGATTCTTTAGGGTCTACCTCACCCCTCAAATGGATTTTCTTGATCTGCTACTCTTAACCTATCAGTTCAATGGATAGCCAGAGTGAGAATAAGATTTTGTAGACCCCAAGGCTACAGGTACTGTGAAGGCTCAGTAATATTTTCAAAATGAAAAAAGATAAAGAAAAATTTAATTTATTTTTACATTGCTAAGGAGGCCCCTGGACTGCAGCCCCTGAAACCTATGCCTTAATCTAGCACCATGGTCTAGTCATACTAACAAGTCATCTTCTCGTACCAAAAAGAATTGAATTTGAATTTGACCTTTTTATAATAGTTAATAATCAATAATTAAAAAAAATTCCTATTAGTTATTATTATTTTCAATGCCACATTAATTTTACTGTTAGGAAGGCTTGTGCCAACTGAATCTTAAACTTAAAAAGTCTTAAACTTGATAATGTAAACACAAGCAGCAACCAAGAACATCAATAAGACAAGATAAAAAATACAGGGATTTATCTAGGATTTTTCACCAGGGTCCTATGGCTGAAGGGATTGGGAAAATTAGTGCAATTTTAGTCATGGTTTTTTTTCACACCAATGAATTTATGCAGGGTTTCACGTGACACAGGAATCCTGCATATTTGATGCAATATTTCGCTAAAATACTCCTAAATAAAATACGTTTGTGTCATGGTTGACGGAAAATATTTTCAACATCAATCGATTTTAATTCTTTTAAATACCCAAAAACCAATTATTTATGAAAAATAGAATAGTGGATAATGCATATAATGTATGCATAATGGATAGAATGTAAGACGGTTATTCAGTTAATTATGTGTTTAAATAATATGCTTGACTCCCATTTTTGAATGATTCACTCCCAAAATAAAACAATGTGAGTCATGATGACTCCAATTTTCCAGATGCTAGGTGTAACCCTGTTTATGTAACTGTAACATTATATTTATTAACCATTGTAAGAATTCATAGTCCAGAAATTGGGAATTTTCACTGTCATTTGCCTTTGGTAGGGGGGTCGATGTTCAATACCAAACAAAACCTGGGTAAATCCCCAAGAGAGTTTCTGCACATCATTATGTCAATCAGATATTTTCAGAAATATAAAGTTACCTACAAATCTGTTTGGTATTTTTTTTAAAAAATTTTTATGTATTATTTGAAGAAATATAGATACCTGTACACGTGATGATTATGTCAATCTGTCTGACAACTTCCTCCAGTTTCATAACACGGAAACCATCCATACTAAAAACAAAGAGAATTTTTCATATGTTTGTTACATTATTTTTTTCAACATACAAAATTCTTTCTAAATTTCTATTCATTGAAACAGTAATGTTATATAAGAATTAAATAAGAAATGATTCAATGTTTTGTAACAGTTTAATTATTCAGTTTGTTATTAGGGATAACTCGTACACTATACAAAAAATCCTGTGAAACATAACAGTGCAATAAATATCAAGTACTACAAAATGAGACATATGAACATAATAACAGGTAGAACCATATCTCTGAACAATACAGTTTAAAGGATGTTTTGCAAAAATGTACTTAAAAATCATTGTTAATACTAACTGAACTGAGATTCGTTAATATAAAACAAACCATTTTTTTAAACTTCTTCATTCCCAATACAAGATATCTTTAATTTCCTTTTATTTTAGGAAAACGGATGTGCTTTGCAGGAAATCAGAACAATGAGTTGGAGTACAAGCACTTAAAAGACAGGGTTACAAAATACTATAAAACATACCATGCCTGCAGTGCACAGATCGGATCTATTTCAGTGACAAGGACGGTGGCACCAAGACCTTTCAATGCTGCTGAACAGCCTTTCCCAACCTACAAGACAAAAACATAACATGAGAAGTCTCAACAGTGGCAAAATACAATAAAGCCTTGAAAAGGCCTTTTAAATGCATACACCCACGGACCCTTGAATGTTTATATTTAAATTTAATTCTCTGTTTGGAAATTTAATTTCCAAACAAAAAATAAATTTTATATATAAACATTTGATTTGTCCGAAGAAATACTTCATTCATCTACTTACATAACCACCGCATCTCGCTTATCATCAATATTTTAAAAATTATAATGAATTATGCTCACAGACCAATACATTTTTTTTTTAAACTCTTTTTTTTCCGTTGAAGGTGTGACGTATATATTTCGAGTCACGTGACTGGTATTCCCCTGTTAGCCGTTATTTAAAAACTTCTGAATATTTTTGTTGGTGCAAAAACATTTCATATCAATTTATTCTGAGTTCCAATTTTGAAATTTGACATTTTTAAATGTGAAACAAATTGATCAAATCAACATGGAATTCCCTATACCATGGTTCAGTTAAAATGTCTTGCGTGATATGAAAACGAGATCTAGTATAACAAATGCA
>JAULBS010071890.1:0-21315 GCA_032355785.1 Symmetromphalus regularis | reverse complement strand
TAATACCAAATAAAAGGTAATGCAAAATAATGACAGTTGCCTTCTTGGTAAGGAATTGTTACCAAAGAAGAACAGGCACTTTATATTCAATGATAGTTTCACTGAAAAAGCAACTTCACGAAGTGTAGTCTTGGGGAATTTCCCACAAGAATATGACAGTTGCAGATCTAGCAATAAAACGAGCAATCTGATTGGATAATATTTTTAAGTATGATATCTTCAAAAATGTTTTCGTATAAATGACGCGATAAGCAGCCCGGATTTTTATGAGCTGTATTGGTCAGGGGTCAAACGGACTCGGGGTAACCGCTGACGTTGTGAGGATGAGTTTTAATATGATTGTATAATAGCCAATTTATTTTGGTACTTAGTAGGAGGTCATTAAAGAACCAATCAATCAAAATTTATAAATATTGCAACTATTACTTTTGGTTATTGTCATCCTATTATGGACAGTGGTTGGATGTTAAGGATTTGTTCTATATTTAATCAGATTGATTGGATGGTTAGATGTTGTTTTTACATATAGCCTGTTCAGGGTTGATGGGCTGGTAGTTTTCAAAATGATGTTATTTATCATCTATAACATTCTTGATGGTCTGATGAATCTTATAATGGTAGACAGTAATTAAATATATATAATATAGTCCCATATTTATTTAATAATTGTGCATAATTTTAGTTATGTGATTTCCTTCATAATATAAGATGTGTATTGTTGATAATACTTTAAAGTGTTGTTTTTATTTCACCAGTTAGTTTGGCCATCATTACTTTTTGAAATTTTACTGTGACTTTTTTTACATTTTATTTTTCCTTTACTGCATGATAATCTAATATAATGTACTGTATTATTATCTGTATAATGGGATTTTTATTTTTATTTAGTGACTTAAAAGAATTCCATTATATTTTGTGTATTTGTATACTAAAATGTAGTGCAATTATACAGTCAATTTTAAAAACAATCTCTTGCAGTTTCAACCAGTTAATATTGTGACCATGTCAGTGTATAAATTGGATTCTAGTGAGAATGAGTAAATATGCTGGTTTAGAGAACCAGATGAGAGAGAGAGAGAGAGAGAGAGAGAGAGAGAGAGAGAGAGGAGTGGAGAGGAGAGGCGAGAGAGAGGAGTGGAGAGGAGAGGAGAGCGAGAGGTTGTCTTACGTTTTGATACCATCAGCACATGCAGTCTTTGTGATAACTTCCCATTACTAATTTTTGTTTTTTATCATATTTATCATCAGCAAATTGAAGTGAAATTATTTTAAGGATCATGAACTAACTCCTTAAAATTACTAATACAGCACTGTTTCAGAACTACTGTTCCTGTGTTGCTTGGAATTATTCAACTGATTGGATTAAATAGATGATAGTTTAGATGGTCTCTATGCTATAAGTGAAATGAAATCCCGGTATTCTTATGTAGAAAGAATGTTCACATTGATTTAGATATTTGTTATATTAATATTAAACTTTGCCAGTTGAAATTAAATCACTGGGAAGTAAAAAGAGTTTGCAAATTCTGTAGTGGTAATTTATTATGTTGACACAATGTAGAGTCCACCATATTGAATACAGTATTCTACTCCACATGGCTTAAATGATTTCTCAATTGGTGTTTGTTTACTATCAAAAGTTGTTTTAAGTTTTACAGTATATACATTGTTATTTCAGATAAAACTTTCCACAAATCATGGCTCAAATGATTAGTTAACCATGCTAGTGTTTGTTATATTATGTTTTTCAAGAAATAATGACCATCATTTTGTATCCAGTATTCTATACTAAATATCTTAACACATACATGTATGTCTGTTATATCTATTTTAAACTGATACTTACATATTGTGAGTTGTATATTGTGATACATACATGTATCTTATTGTAGCCTTACTGTGTCATGTGATCTCTAAATTATAATTATGTCTTATTCATAAAGATCATTTTAGAATGTATTCTGTATTTAATCTACAGGTTTTAACTCAATTTAAAAACAATAAATTAATATGAAGCATATCGAGTGAGTAGTAGATTTATGATTGACGTGTTGTGATGAAAGTTTAAAAGAAAAACTTTAGTAATTATGATTAACATGATGTACCAAAGTTTAAATGGGTGAAGCTTGTCTTCATGTGCATAAATAATAATGTTCATAGCTAGTTGAACAGTAGAAGCTTGGGCATTAAGCAGGCCTCAATTCTGTTTTTGAGGAAGGGTTAGTTTGGGTTTATTTTTGCCCCTACCCAAAACCTCCTGAATCACCCCTCATTTATTGAAACTGTTTTGTCACCCGTGATGTAATATAATCTTAGTGCCATATTGTTCATTTGCCTTTTTTGGCATCAACTAATTTTAGCATATATACATGTATCTGCAATGTTATTGTTGTTTCTTTTAAGAGGACTTTTAATATTTATATAATTATATACATATAAATAGAAAATTTGACCACAGTTACTATACATATCACACAATTTATTTAATTACATTTACATTTATATACTTATTTGCACAGCTTTCTAACTTAAAGAGTGAATCAAAACTTTGCCCGGTAGTTTACACTTCCTACGCATCATGAATTTATATTCCTGGAAAGGAAATCTGTAAACTATATCATCATTATAGTGATACACACACATACACATACACACACAAACATACGAGTGCTCGCACGCATGACCATGCACACACAGTATGCTTTATAAATGTGAAAAAGCCTTTTATACAATCTCATTTCGCAAAGTTACACTAAATTCCAGGCTGGAACAAAACAGGCGAATAGCCTAATTTCATGTAGTATGTTTAAAAATAGTTGGTTTTAAAATATATAATTTAGCAGAATGAACATTCTTTCATGCATATTGTTTATATGTGTATATAAAAATATGTCATCATAATGCTAATACAGTTTTCATTCCAGGAATATGTATCAGCCCTGTACCTTTATAACTTTTCTGAAATTAATGTTATCTTCCTATGCAGACATTTCCTTCATCTGTCAACCTCTTACTATCCAACTCCACATTCCAGTCCTTGTCTGTCCATCCATGACCGGTGCCTTTGTATTGTGGACATCTGTGCCACAAACAGTGACATTTCCCAGCATCTGTTCCATGCTGGCCATTACTACAACATTATGTTGAGTACTTTTGTTATATTATTAACGTAATTTGTTGTCATTTATCATTGTTTTAATATTAGTGTTATGGCCATACAGTGTAAGTGTAGATGGTATAAGGTACAAATCCAGGAGTTCCAAGAGGTCTATAAAAATAATACAATTATGTCCTTCTTGCCAGAATCCTTATTATTAAATGTAACATATACAATGTAATGTAAGAAGTGTAATATATCAAATATAATGTATAAGTGTAATATCCTTTATATCATAGGAAATCCACTAACACATGCTTTAATGATAGAACTAATCTGTAGTAGATGAAAATCCCTCTCGGTCTGATTGTAAATATAAACGGAAAAATAGGATTTCTGTTTTATTCAGCATTTACATATTTTTTACAATAAAAAGGTTTATAGATGCATAATCATAATTGACTTTGACAGTTTAAGATATTGTTTTTTTTTTGTGACAGTTAATTGATTTTCAGTTTTTATTTAGTTTTTGTATCAAAACGGCTGAGAGGTCATATTGTAGGCATTGAGTAAATGTTTGATTATAGACAGTAAACCTATTTGTATGGGAGCCTTTGATATCGAGTTAGCCTGGTTTTTGTGATAGCCATACCTGCACATACTATGCAGTCCCAGTCATCATAAATTATAAAATATCAATTTAAAGCTAAATTCAATGACATATACATTGTATGCAGTCTTGACCAGACTTCAGTTTGAATTTTAAGAATAAAATATAACATTTCAATTGTATTTTAGCTCCAACATACTCAGTCAAACCTATCTTAAGCAGCCAACCATAATTGTTACAAAATGTGGCTTCTTAAGACAGGTGGCTGCTTGATACAGGTTATACTGTATGAAATTGATTTGGGACAGAATAAGTATGCCCCTTCAAGACAGGTGGCTGCTTAATACAGTTGGCAACACAAGCAGATTTAACTGTACCCAAAATTACATTTAGATTACTTCTTGATGCATACTGTATGTTTAATTGTATTTGGCTGGAACACTAAAATATTCATCTATGATTATGCAACTTTAAATTCGTTATTGACTTTTGTCTTTTGCATATCATTTATTTTGATTGCCATACATTATTTACAAGCTATATGTATGTACATATATTTTGCATAATTACTTTAATTGGGTTAATTATACTGTAGTGTTTAGCAAATATTAACCAGATTAATATTTTACTTTGAAATCCTATTATGAGTTAATTATTCTAGCTGCATGTTAACATTTGTTGTACAGTAGAATACTTTTAATTGCATTGGCATTTTGCCCAAATATTTTATGCTGTTAACAGGATTATTCTTTTATCAGAAATGCCTATTTAAAATATGTTACTATTCTTGTACTGTCTGGTATAAAATCAAAGTACATTTATCAAACAGTGATCACAAAAATCAAAAATATTCAATATAGTAAGGAATTATTTGACCATGTGACCTGATGCGATAACATGCAAAAATAGTATACAGTTACAAGTTGTGGTCATTTACTTTTTATTTGATAAAACTATGGTTCCTGTTATTTTTTTTGGGGGGAGGGGGATATTATGTTTTCTGTATTTTCTTATGCAATTAACCAGACATTACAAAGAAAGCATATGCAATTAAAAGAAATTCTTTGCATATATTTCCATATAAATGGTTCTGTGTAGCAGAATATTATGCTATTATCAAGAATGCAATTAAGTGGACTTGGCTGTATTATGGATCAGTTTGGTGCACAAGCCATCCTTCACACCCATGTCCTTTCCAGTAATCACTCAGCTCTTAGTGCATATATACTATCAGGTTTCTTCCTGGTAACTGGAAATAGTGGCTGGTCACAGACATTGTCTGGTAAAAATTCGTCAGTTTGGAAAATTTACAGTCACAAAGTTAAATGTGTTAGTCTGTTTGACACACACTCATGTCTTAACTTTAGTGAAAATCATAATTTCTGTATAAATTGGGTTAAATTGAAAAATAATAAATATACACTGCAAAAACTAAACTGATTGTTTTGATTAAATGTGCTTATTAAATTGTGTGACAGAAACGTTTGCTTTAATGTCTGGCACAAATTGATTGATATCGGATATTTTGACAAGTAGAACAAAAACAGTTATTTCCAGGTCGGCTGTATGTCACAACTATGTTTCCTGATTAACCATTATGATAGTGATGGTTGTTGTCAGACAAATCTTACTTTCCTTTGCATCATCAGCTTAAAATATTAACATCTGTGTTTGATCGAAATTCATATTTTAAAACATTTTTGTGGTGTTCATATATCTGTCCTTCAATCCATCTTGCAATGTATGGTTTCTGTTAAATTGCTTTTTAAAGAATCACAAAATTCATTTCTATTTTGTTTATCAAAGGATTGTTGGGAGCATTAGCCTAAATATTTTTAGATAATCTTCCTGAAAGTTTTGTTTTTGGCCAATAATGTTTGAAAATTACTCTTTCATTTTTTTTGTTACTGAGGAAATTAAAATATGAATCTTTAATGGAGGATTAAATTGAATAAATTTGTTTGTTTACAGCTATCTTTTTCTATTTTATTAAATCTAATTTCTATTTTATTAAATCTAATTTCTATTTTATTAAATCTTTGAATTGTTTTATGGCTTGATATCCTTTACGCTTATTTAAAGAATATACTACTTGTTTCATTGTATCACTGTAATAAATATGCTATTAGTATTAATGTTTCTGTGTTTTTCTTTATGAGTTTGAACAATTGAACTCGATCACCCTGTCCTACCAAAGATGTATGTCAGGGTAGAGCACCCACTGGGATGTGATAGATTGTATTAGTGGTATGAGACCATTTACAAATACTGTGGTATGTGGTGTCATCTGATGAAAAGTGTTTATAAAACATTTTGCTGCTAACTAGAAAGAGTTGTCTATTCTGCAGCAGCAGTTGATGTTTCTTCTGAAGAATGTCATAATACCATATTCAAGTAACAGTGTGCTACAATTAAAAAAACTGTACAGAAACTATTAAATACTTAAATATAAGTTTAATCTCAATGAGTGACGTGTGAAAAAAATGTGCATGAATTTTGAGCAGTTGATTTTCACATGTCCGAGTTGGTATAAAAATAATACTTGACAAAACAGCATGTATTAAATGTGGTATTATAAATATATTTGTTCACATGACTCCTCTAAATGTCAAGATACCAGAAGCATAATAGCAAATGGTAAAGAATTTGTTATAGGGATAACAGGAGCATAACAGCAAATGCTAAAGAATTTGTTATAGGGATAACAGGAGCCAGGAGCATAACAGCAAATGGTAAAGAATTTGTTATAGGGATAACAGGAGCTACATGTAGGTGTGTAACAGCAAATGGTAAAGAATTTGTTATAGGTATATGGATAACAGGAAATGTGATGCCATCTTGAAATTTAACATTCAACCAGTGGCAAATGTATCCATGCTAATTATAATAATGATTATCATGATTTATGGTAAAGTGTCTATTCCTGCATACTGTTAGTGTATCACTGTCATGGTACTGAAGTCTCCACATTGTGAATTTCTAAGTTAAGAATAAAAGTTTTAAAAGTATATATTTGTGACTGCTTATATGAGCAGTTTGACTGGTTCCCAACATACTGCATTCACAGAATTAATCAGGGGTTAAAGATACACAGTCACAAGTCCATCTAAGGTTGACATTTCACACTACACATTGCAGCACAGGTAAAAGTTGATCAAGATTCTGATCTATGCTGATAATTATATTTTAACACAAATATTTTGTTAGGTCTTAATAGATGTGTTTTTTTATTTTATTTTTTCCAAACAAAATGGTGGTATCTTGAAAGTTAAAATGTTCAATATTTTAGAATGATCGGTCTTTGTACTTGACTACTTAAGCATTTATCATTTAAATTATGGAAAATATAAAATAATAGTTCTTGTCCACTCTCTCTTGTCTCTCTCAGTCACTCCCTTTTGACCAGTCTTTCTGTATCAGTCTTTCTTGTCTAGTCCTTGGCTACAGTAGCTGAGCCCTTCATAACCTCAGACAGGGTACCTTGACTGTCATGGGCCAGAGAGAGGAGGGGTGTCGAGCTTGAACCTTCTTGGAGGTGAGAATGTTAAAACAAATTGAAACCAACCATTTTAATGAGTTCATTTTGAATAATCCCTCTTGATCAAACTATTTTAATTAAATCCCCATGTGACCAGCTCTCTTCACACATCCATAGTAACTGTTTCAACTGATACGTACACGTACATGTATCTAGGACAAATTCAATAATAAAGTTCAAAATGTCATAAGAAAGTCATGGTGGTTGTTGACAGGTAAAATAAAGTCACACATCCATAGTAACTGTTTCAACTGATGATGTACACGTACATGTATCTAGGACAAATTCAATAATAAAGTTCCAAATGTCATAAGAAAGTCATGGTAGTTGTTGACAGGTAAAATAAAGTCACACATCCATAGTAACTGTTTCAACTGATGATATACATATATCTAGAACAAATTCAATAAGAAAGTCATAATGGTTGTTGTTGACAGGTAAAATAAAAGTCACAGGTAAATACACACAGGTAAGATCGTGTAATCTCATTTATTTAAGCTTGTAATACACTATTTAATTTTGATAAACAGCAAAAATAATTCTGGATGATTTCTGTACTGAATGTCAAAGACAAAACTAAGTTGTTTTTGTTATTATTATTGTTATTATTACTACTATTATTATTATTACTAATAATATTGTATTACTAATATTACTATTATTAAATATGTTTATTATTATTAATTTTATAATTTTTACTTTTATTATTTAATTTATTATTATTACTTTTATTATCATTATTATTGTTTTTAAGAGCTTTTATACATCTCAGTATAACTCGTTAACTTGAAAAAATGTATTGTACTTTTAAATGACTGAACTGCTGTTACATACTGTTGTATATATGATGTTTCACTGTGGGAAAGATAGATAGTGAGAGAAATTCTCACTCATCTTACTCGCCCAAGATGATTAGAAATCACAAGGGATGAGTAAAATCTAAATGATGTTAGTCCCACAGACCAGTAGATTTTATTTCTTAGTTTCTTACATTCCACATTTTATGGATAGTATATTATGTATGACTTTTACTGAATCCAAGATACACTATATTATTACCACAGTGGGCACTCATAACTGGGAAATATTTTTCATAATTTCTCAGTGAGAAATATTTAACATTGGTTTAACAAGGCATTTCATTGTGTTGCTCTGGCTGTTATGACCATTAAGGTTGCCTCTACTAAATATTAAGTTATTATTTTGTAAAAGTACAAATAACGTCACTAAAACTATGTGTAGAAAAAATACAACATAACTTCATCTATAACATTATAGGATAGCATTTCTCTAACGTGTTACACAATTAGAAAGTTTAAAGAATAGAACGATTAAAATTGTCTGGGCTAATAAATAGAATATCAAATTTGTTACCATTTATTATCTAATTTATGTTCTTTATGAAATGTCACTAAAGCTTGTGACAAAGACAATTTATTTCACTCGGGACATAAATTTTATAATAAATGGCGACTTGTTTAATATCCTTTATATATTTCTAACAAAGGTTTATTTTCTGAGGGTAGACCTTAGATTTTGAATATCTGTTGGTAATATACTTACAATCAGTAATGGGGAATAGTGATTTTTTGTAGGGACTAATATTTTTCTAGATTACTAGTTCCCAAGGCAAGTTGAAATGTTTCTTAATTTCCACCCCTGATAAAAATATAGTTTCTTTTGAGGATATGTTTTATTTCAATTTAAACATATCTAAATTATTGTAATTCAGTTTTATTTTGTGTGTATATATATACATGTATGTCATTTTTTAATTTATTTATTAGAATTAAACTTAAGAGTTTTCTTTTTTCTCTCTCTTTTCAGCTGGATTCATAGGCACACTTGTATGGGCAGTTGTCTTGATCATTCTAATGGTCTTGGTGATATTAACAACAGTCATCTGCATAGTTCTGTATACTATTTATCTCAGTAAGTATGATTGTCTAGTAGTGTATACAAAACACTATCAGTTTATTGTCATAGTGTTCCAGTTGTATGTATACATCACATCTCAGTATGACTGTCTAGTAGTAGTGTATACAAAACACTATCAGTATATTGTCATAGTGTTCCAGTTGTATGTATATATCGCATCTCAGTTTGATTGTCTAGTAGTAGTGTATATACAAAACACTATCAGTTTATTGTCATAGTATTCCAGTTGTATGTATACATCTCATCTCAGTATGACTGTCTAGTAGTAGTGTATATACAGAATACTATCAGTTTATTGTCATAGTGTTCCAGTTGTACGTATACATCACATCTCAGTATGACTGTCTAGTAGTAGTGTATACAAAACACTATCAGTTTATTGTCATAGTGTTCCAGTTGTATGTATACATCTCATCTCAGTATGACTGTCTAGTAGTAGTGTAACGCTACAGAATACTCACTATCAGAGTATTGTAAGTGTCCTAATTGTATCCATATACCTTGTCAAACGTTTAGTACCACAGGTTTTTTAAGTATGTTTGCAAATATGGTAGAGATAACACAGTTATAGGCTATGTAAACAAATTTTCAGGCATCCAGTTTCATTTTGCAATCCCTATTACAGCAGTGTCGAAATTACAAGAATAATCATTGCATTCAGGTGTGGCTTGTGCAGGTTTATTTTACTTAACCCATTTTTCATTCATATGTAATAGTTTTGTATTGAATATCAATTACATTTTTTGTTCTTTTATTTAAAAAAAAGGTTACATGGGTCTATACTGTCATTGACATGACAGATCTTTGTAATAGAACCTAAAATTGTATCTCATCTAGATAACAAATCCATAACGTAATAAGTATATAAAACAGTCACACTAATGACATTTACAGTTTCAATGTTTGGCCACTAAATTCTTTCATGAGGGAATGTTAAATAAGATTAGAATATTTTCAGTTGTTGTGAATGACATTAGTGCCACTATTTTTATATATCTCACGTCATCAAGTCATACTTCATTCCCTTTTAACTGGTGGCTCCAAAACGTTTTTCTGCTGCTTCCCCCTTTGCTTCCAGACAACATTCCTTAGTCGGGCATGGATGCAGGATTTCTGAAAGGGAAGGGGCCAAATGTGGATTTCTGAAAAGTAGGAGGTCCAAAAGCGATGAGTGAATAGAAATGGTGAAAAAATTGTTAATTTTCACATCCTTCCACGTGGAAAATGGTAAAAAAAAATTAAAAATTGAGAAAGGGGAGGTCCTTTCTGGGTCCGCTACTGATAGTGTCCCCATATCCTCACACACACATACAAAGCCAAACCTTTTCTTTGGTATTAGGTATACTGCAAAATAAAATAAAACCATGCTTTTATGTATAACTCTTATTTGTATTCTTTGTAAAGCATACATGTTCCTTAAGTGTTCATGAATTAGATTCTGTCATAAAGACTTTGAAAAAAATAAAAAAATACTTGGGTTCTGATGCTTCTCTGTCGCCCCCTACTTCCCACTTTTTCCTCACTGCCCCCCAGGTTCTTTCCACTGCAGCTCACTTTGGGAAACACTACTTCAAAGAAAAATAGATTTTTTGATGGTACATGTAATGTACACTGTAGTACTGTGGTATTTCTTTACAGAAGAGGTTCGCTTATCGTGGGTTTTGCTGGTTGTCCTGGGTGGCATCCTCATCCTGTTGGCAGTTATTACTATTGGTTTTCTTGCTTCTGAAAGCAAACGTAAGTACTTTTTATAAATATGGTAATGTTCAAGGTCCAGAATAGGAATTTATATTTATATATATATATATATACATATATATATTCAACATGAATAATATATATATAAAAGAGTAATAA
Organism: Symmetromphalus regularis; assembly: GCA_032355785.1. Classification (NCBI taxonomy): domain Eukaryota; kingdom Metazoa; phylum Mollusca; class Gastropoda; order Neomphalida; family Neomphalidae; genus Symmetromphalus; species Symmetromphalus regularis. Next base: position 10,275 of record JAULBS010071890.1, on the reverse strand, counting down.
TAATATCAGACTATATATTAATCTCAGGTAATATAAGAGACAAAATAGAAAAAAAATAGAAAAATATACACACACACATGCACACACAAACATGTACGCGCACTCACGCGTGCACACACATACACACACACATATTGGAGAGTGAAGTAAGAAAAGGAATAGAATACAAATAAAGACCAGAAGTGATAAGACTGAGAATGCTGTCTCAAGGGTATTAAGTTAATAATATAAAATCACACACAGAAAAATTATCAAAAAAACTATTATTAATCTTGATACTGGCTCCAACCCATAGTGAATGCAGGGGGGTGGGGGGGGTATCACTAAATAAATAAATAGTTATATATATATTTTTAATGTATTTTGAGCTAATCTAAATATTAGGACATGTTGTGAGAGTGTAATAATAATAGTACACCAAACATGCAATTTATGTCATTATCCCGATACATGTACGAAAACCGATTTCTCTATGTTTCTTCTGATTTCAGATGATTCTGGTGAATATATTGCTGCTGCGGTTTTCTGTGCCATTTCACTGTGTTTGGGAATTCCTGTTGTTGCTTACTTTACTTTAAAGCTAGCAGGTATGTTGTTTTTTTGTCCTGTTCACAGTCACAGTTCACATTAAATATAAATAAATATACCCCATGGCTGCAAAAATGGTTTAGATGAGATCAGCCATTCATTTTGGGGGTTCTTTGTGTGTTTTCTTTTTGGGGAAGGTTGATTTTGCATTTTCGAAAACTCAAGCCATATCAGTAAATTTAATGTTACTTTACAGATTATTATGTAAATTTGTATAACAACTAAAATCCATTTGGTACTAAATAAATGTGCTACTTTAAACAGAAATCAAGTTTTTATAGTGTTATAAATTATTTTGGAACATAATAGTATTGATCTAGGCATCCAGTTTGATTTCCAGAAGTTGTAATATCCACTTCTTCGATATATATATAATTTTTCTTTAATAAACGATATCAAGAGACTCAAAGAAGGGGATATTATAACTTCTGGAAAATGTTCTGTAAATTGTTTATAGAATAAAATTATGGTCCCTTTTGGTGTTTCTTCGATGTAAGTTTGGTCTGTTTTGGTCTTTCATTAGACCCATAATGAAATTTATATTGACGTAATCTTAATTTTTATTTTTTGCAATATTCTGTATAATATTATAATTTTAAACTGCCAGAAAGGTTCTTTTAGTGAAATCATTGACTTTCAGTATATACTGTATATAAAAACCTACTTACGAATGAATAGTGGTGTGTTTAGTTAAATAACATGTTCTTTTTGTCAGGTTTAATTGGAAGACAGATGGTCAGTCCCAGTGGAATAGAATAAACATTTAATAGAAATACATTCAGTGAAATGGCTTTCTTTTTGTCAGGTTTAACTGGACAACAGAAGGCCAGTATTAGCAGAATGTGATAAAAATGTAATACAAATACATTTAGTGAAATGACAGAAATAAGGAATATATTGAAAGCTTTAATTTAAATGGTACTTCATGATTCTAAATCTGTCCATCAATTTGTAACCATGCATCTGTCCATTTGTGAATTCTGTCACTACTGTAGGTTAGAACATGCTATTTTATTTTACGCTGTGATATTTCAATTTCTATTATAATCATTACAATTTAAAAGGATTCCTTGTGGATTCCTTTGTTAACATAATTCATAAAGTAGTTTTGGTTATTGTCCGAAATGGTGAAAAATTGAGGTTCATGCTTCTATGAACTTTTTTTTTTTAAAGTCCCATGATATCATTTGGACCATTCCAAGAATTTGTAACAAATGTGTATTTACAAAATTGAATTATTGTTCTAACCATAGCAACATGAATTTCATGAATTTAAATGTCATCTGGGAACTGCCTTTTAACCATGATGCTTATAAACTATTTTGAGTTAATCCCAGAGGTATTAGTGGGTGGTATTTAGACAACACAGTTTTAAACAATAATCTACAAAAATAATAGTAACAAATTTAATAAGGAGTATTATACAGGGATAGAAACTAATACTTGCCCCCTTGCCCAAGGCAAATAAAAATCGCTGGGGGCTATTAAATCCCTACTGATGCTACTCCCCCTGGGCCAGTAGATATTTTTTCCAATCTTGTTTTAAGAATTTGTATTATTTTGAGATAGTAGCTGTCAGACTGATAATTTGCCGATCAAACCTATATTATACACCACCTTTTAAGTGAGTTCCCTATAATAAAAATAAAACAATTTAGTAATACCAATACGATTTGTCTTCTCAACGTGAACAATATACGGTATTACATCTGTAATTCACATTTTAGATCAACCCAGTCCTTAAATTAAAATTGGGGGACTAGTGATTTTTCGTGAGGATGAGTAACATTTTAAGGCTACTAGTCCCCCAACCGAGTGAAAATAATTTCTTAATTTCTATCCCTGTTGTATAAAACAAATTTGTGTGTTGTTAAAGGAAAAACTGTTGTAACCACTGAGCATTGAAACCATTACTATGGTGACTCCAGACCAAGTAAACACAATGTCAGTTCTTTGTGATGAAATCCTCATTGTGTTAATTGAACTTTGTGCTGTTTAGCTCCATGTTATTCAAGGACCAGAACATTGAAACCATTACTATGGTGACTCCAGACTAAGTAAAGACAATGTCACAGTTTCTTTCTGATGACATCATGATTATAGTTTTGTTGAACTTTGAGCTGTTCAACAGCTTGTTAGTATTCAAGGACCAAAACTTAAAACAAAATGTGATATATTAAGTGTTATTATTCAGATATACGTTTTAAATTTAGTTATAAGGAATGTCTGTTATTTCTTTATCAATTTACACTACATTAATATTTTTTTTGGGGGTGTGGAGGGGTCTTACCCTGATGAATCGAAAAGAAATAAAAGACAATCCTTGAATTAATCCATTTGTAGGTCTCAATGATGAATCTAAGAATCTGGACAAGGTGCCCAAAAGTAAGTGTTCAGATCTAAGATTAACAGAATTTTGAATAGTGGGGATTAAAAGTTAGTGTTAAATTCAAAGATTAATGGAATTTTGATGGGTGTGGAGGTCGAAAGTTAGTTTTGAAGTCAAAGATTAATAGAATTTTAAAAAGTCACTAAATATATGGGAAAACCACATGAAGTGTCAAGATTTAAGTTTAATCAAAATTTAAAGGCGGGTTAATAAAAACAAATGTTAGAATGAAATAATAGGTGGCAGAAAGGCAGTTCAGATCTTTGGTTGTTCAGTTGGGTCTCTTTGACCTTGTTTTTCATTGATTTGTGTATGTTTGTGTTTTAGATATATTAAACAAACTCTTTCTTACATGACTGTCTTGCAAAATATTATTATTTATAACATAGTTTATTATATTTGTAATAAAATTATTTATTATAAAAATTATTGTAAATTATTTTTTACTCTTTCTTAAAGAGTTTGTTTCATATATTTATTATGTTTTTATCCCTGTGGAAGATTATTAACTGTGTTTTGTTACAGTTTTTATCTAATGTTTGCATGACTCATATACATAATCTGTGATAATCGGTGATATTTTTTGTTTCTTTTTATTTTATATACTGTTTAATCATATTAGTATTTTATTACATATATGTATATACTATTGTCAAGAGTCATCAACAGAATATCTTGACAATGAGATTCAATCTGAACATTTACAGCAAAACAGTGATTACAGATTAGCCAATCAAAACATTTATAATAAAGCAGTGATTACAGATTAGCCTATAAAAACATTTATAATAAAACAGAGATTACAGATTAGCCAATCAAAACATTTCTAATAAAACTGTGATCCATTCAAAACATTTATTGAAAAAGAGGTCGTTACAGATTGGCCAATTCATTAATTTATAATTAAGCAATAATTACAGATGTATAATAAGATATTTTGAAACACGGGGTCAAACCTAATGTGGTTTTAAGATTTAAGATATGAAGACAAAGGCTCACATATCCTGCCTGAGTAAACTTTAGTTTTGCTGTTGTAGTCATAAACAGGCAAGAAAATTAATAAATCACCATTTTGTGAGGTTTAGAAAAGACAGTTCCATCCTGCGTGAGACCTCAGTCCTCACCAGAACATGTTCGCCCTTGTTTATACTTCACAACTGTGAAACATTCTATTAGTCATAACAGAAATGTATATAGAAATACATAAAAGAAGTAACCTATGTGACAACAGCAGTTCTTTCTGAAGATGATGCATATTTTCCACCATTTTTATTAAAAACATACTCAGATATTTTGATCTAGTTGAATTGTTGGTTGTTGACTCTTGACATAATAATATATTCCGTCCATTGTGTTTGTCATGCGGTTTGTCGACTCTGCTTTCCATCCACTTTGTCTTTTCTCTACTGTTGGTTGGAGACTTGAGAAAACTATGCATTCCGTCCACCTAATCTGTCTCAGCCTTGATGTTATGTTATTATGTTAAGATAACTTTCAATAGTTGATCCATCAGGCCACAGTTTTATTATTTTTCATATTACAGATGTGCCAACATGCATTTTAAAAATAAAATTCTATTTTGCTCCATTTTATAGCTTGTCAAATTGTCTATCACAGAAAGTGTGTGCATGTGTGCATGCGTGTGTGTTTTATCAGAATTATCAGAGTTCAGTATTGTTCATTTGATCATGTTTGTTTTAATTTCTATCAAATCTGAATTTATAATACTTACAAAATATAATCAAAAATAAATATACATGCATTATAGATATGAAGAAAAATAAACCATATCCAAAAATTACATAATTTATATAATTCAACTGTGACGATGTCACTTTAAACATTTAATTTGTTAGTAAATAAGACATAGTCTAATTCATAATGTTCTGTTATTTATGAATCTGCTTTTGATGAAATCCACACTTTGTTTTGTTTTACTTTATGCATGTGTAATGCACTTACTGACATGGAAAACAGTAGGAAATATTATTTCAGAGTTTGTACAACAAAAGTAAACAGTTTTATGAATGAAACTTACATGTAAGGCATAATTTTTATTCTTTGAAAGCAGTAATTAGAATTTAATATTTTTGATGTACTAAAAATATTTTTACTTTCTTCTTTTTGTTTTGTTTTTTATTGATATATTTATTTTAATTGAATTTTTTATTTTGTTGTTGTTGTAATATTTACACTCTTTGCTTGCTATTTTTGTTACTGTAGCAACATCATAATATTAGGTAAGTTACGAATTAAAAACCTTTCAATGCATGTACTGTGTAGATTTTTCATTTTGTTTAAAACATTTCTGTGGTTTGTTTGCATTCATTTGGACACTGTGGTGTTTTGGTGTGCTGTTCATCATGTCATTGACTATGTTATATATGTAAAACCAGACATTTTTGTTTTTCTGATTATGGAATTTGAAGTAAGATTCCCAAAATGTCAAATTGAATAAAAATAAAATATGACTTGTTATGACAAGTCATTGATTGATTTCATTTCTAGATATCAGCTCTATTTGGTGGCAAGCTTGTGTGGTTTAGAGCTGATATTTACAAAATTAAATAGGTCTTTTAAAAAAATGTTTTATTCTATACCATATTGTAAATATTATTGGTTCTTATCAGTGGATAATTTGAGCAGGATCTAGCTCAAATGGTAGCGTGTCCGCATGTGAACAGTCGGTCATCGGATCGTTCCTTCTCAGTGGACCCATTTGCAGTTTGGACTATTTTCCGTTCCAACCAGTGGTCCACAAATGGTTTATCAAAGGCCGTGGTATGTGCTGTTCTGTCTGTGGAACATTGCATATAAAATATCCTTCGCTGCTTATTGGAAGGAGTAGCCTACGTGGTGGCAGCGTGTTTCCTCTATAGACATATGTCAGAATGACAATATGTATGACATCCAATAGCCGATGATCAGATAAAAATCAATGTGCTCTAGAGGCGTAGATAAATAAAACAAACTTTACAGTGGATAATTTATATTTAAAAAAATGGAACAAAATGGAATTACATGTATTTTCATTTCATTTCTGCCAAAATTTATATCATCAGATCTGGGATCCTCAAAAATAAGAACTGTGGCCAAAATAAATATATACAAGTTTTTTTTTAACAATTCTGCATGGTTTGGGGACTTGTTTTAGTTTTTAATTCTTAAGAACCTGTTTAAGATTCTGCAGCATGCTTACAGTTTTAGTACTTTTGTGTTAAGTTTGTATTCAGACCTAGCTGTGTTAAACCCTATCTAGTTTTTTGTAATCAGCTCACCTTTTATGTTTAACATAACCTCGCATCAACCTTTGAGAACAATGTAATGTTTAAAGAACTTGTTTGCAACTTTAAATTGTTAATGAAAATATATGAAATCTCCAGCCAAACCTCTATTAAACAGCCATACAAAAAAGTAACAGAAAGTGGCCTCTTAAAATAGGTGGCTGTATAATATAAGTTCATTTGCATTAAATTAGGTGAATTGGGAGAAAATAAAGGTGACCTTTAAAGACAGATGGCTGCTTAATACAGGTGTCCGCCTTACCAGGGCTGACAGTTTATAGAATAAAAATATAATTAATATGTTGTGCATTGTTTATATATTTATTAAGTTTAGCATAATGGTTTTATTACAAAATTGTATACATTTGTTAGTTAAAATATGACAGCACCTACCAGGCATGAATTAGCTAGATAACGGTTAATTCTTACTAATATCAAAGAGAACTGATCACATTATTGGTGCAAGGTGTATTAGCATTTACACATTTAAATTGTGGAAAGTCAATTCAGAAACATACTTTGTAAGATACGTTTGTAAGAGATAGTTCCATAAAACACAAATTAAGTAACATAAAACAAGTATTAAATCACATAGCTCATATTAAATCATTACTGCAATTCAAGAAAAAATAATATAATAAAATGCTGCCAAAATTGAAGTTTTAATTGCTCTTACAATGACATTGTTTATTGCCACCAGATGTTTCGAGGGCTGTAAAGAAAACTGCATGTTTATGCATGTGTATAAAACCATTCAAATATATGCTTTAAACTAAGTTAAAATAAAGGACTTTACTGAGTATTTGGGAGGGATTGTGGTCCTTCATACAATTACACAACAAAGCCTATAAAACTGTACCAATAAAATGTGATCAATGTTTTATTTTTTAATTTTTTTAAAAAAAATTTTCTATATACTCAACCAAAAATTGTATCATAATAATTATGTTAAAACATTTGCACTTGATAAAAACTATTTATTAGTCATTTATATCGGTTAAATATAAATTAAATTTGAAACACAGGTAATTTATAAACCTGTGAAAAGCTCTCTAAATTTAAATAGTTACTATAATATTAATTCTTTATTGAGAATTCAGACCCAATGTTTTGTGCTAAACTTTTTTTATTGAGTATATTTTCATTGTAACATTTTTAACTTGTGTGGTGCAAATTTAACCTGTAGATGTTAACAAAATATCTCTGTATTTTATAGCAACATATAAAAATGTGTTTTAATAACGACGGTGATAACTTATATATATATATATATTTTTAATAAACAAATTTGAAATCCCAAACTTGTTCTTTTTTTCTACTGATATACAGTTTATAATTTATAAATTTTTGATATGTAGATCAAATTTTGTCTAAGGATACACTAAAAATAATGTTTGTGGCTGCATTCCACATTCAAATTCACACCACCTGTATTTACAAACAGAATTTATATTTTTATAATTTAAGAATTAAAAATTCAAAAATTATTTAATAATTATTTAATGTAAGTGTATGTATTGCATGCATTTAAAAAAAGAAAGATTTGTGGCCTGAACATGAATGTATTGTAATGTAGCGTAGTTAACAGAAAAGAGTTATTTGGCATGGAATTCATGTTATGTATTGTTATTAGAATTGGAATGTTGTGTGACATACATGCATGATGACAATGCAGTGGTGTTTTTAAAGAAATGGAGTATTTAATGACAATAACCTCTGTTTAATCAGCTGCTGTTAGGTAACAAATAGACACCATAACCACTGTTTAATCACCCACCAGCTGTTAGGTGACAAATACTATAAGACAATAATCTATCTAATTTTTCCATAGTACCTGTGACAGTTTTTTTTAAATAATAACATATTAATACATTGTTATCTCTGTCTTTCATTAACATTGTCATCCATGATCATGAATAGGTTGACACGTATGGGGGAGAACAAATTCTAGTATCATTTGATATTGGAGGCAGTCTTGTGACCTCTTATACAAGTCTTCACACATACATGTATTGACAGCCAAGGCTGTCTCACTTATCTGCAACATGACACTTTATGAACTATGAACTTTGCTTTGTTCACATAATTCAGCTTCCTTATATATAGTGTTAGTTACTTGCCAAGCTTAGTAGAAAAAAATCTACAGCTACTGTTAAAGGTGTTTTGGGTAATTTTTCATGCATCTTGATTTCGTGATAAATATTTTTGTTAATATATTAAAGTTAATAACAAAATTCATATGGGAGCAGGGGAGGCTCATATTTATGGGAATTAATGGGGGACTTCAGCCCTCTAGCCCCCCACCCACCGTCATTATTACAGGTTCTAATGCCCCTGCAACTAAAGAGTAATAAAAAGTATATCACAAAATACATAATGTTGTGGTTTTTCTATTTCTTTTTTACTTCTTTGAAATGACAAAATAAAGCTAAAATATAACAATATACAAAATTCTTAGACTTAAAAGCCTTTCAGTTTTTAAATTACTTTACTCAAAATAATAAATAATATGTAGGATTCAATTTCTTTAAAATTCGTAAATTCTCTTGTACTTTAAGTTTAACGTGATTTTTAAATATTAAACATGCATTAAATATCATTTTAGACACTCCAAACATCAGTTACATATTAACATAATGATTGAACAAATATTAAGTATGGCAATAGAAAATATATTGACATATTTTGAAAATAAAACTGATTTTGTTCATTTAAGGAAAAAGGTGTCTCAGGAAAACATATTATCATATTTTTAGAAACTACCTAATAGTGAATATGGGTGACTAGGAAGATTTGTTGAGTGTTGTTATAACAATAAGTTTATGACCTCTAACAACCAGGAAGATAAATGTCTATTTTTATCATACCCGTATGACAACTACAGAATGCGACTAGGAAGATTGATAACAATACCCAATAGGATTCAAATTTAAGCAGCTGTATAGAAACCCAGGCATGTCACAGCTTATATCAGGAAGAAATTTGTTCCCGTGTGATACGTTCACAGGGGCAACACAAAAACAACAAACATATCCCATTACATCCATCCTTGACTAGATTGATTTTTTAAACAACATATCTGCTTTTATGCTCGAATTGGTATTAATGGTGGTGGGGGGAGGGGGTGGGGATCTTAAACCAATATCCAATCAGTCTATATTTACTTATGGAAGATAACTGATCTTTTGTATTACAGTGTTTTACACAAAACTTTGTGACGACACAAATAACTTTTCATGAAAAGTAATTTTTTTTTTAATCAGTAGAGTAAATCATAATTTTATTACATGGATTTTAGACAGTTTTACACAAAACTAAATGTAATTAATACAAATATGTGTAGTCAGATATTATCAGTTTTATAAACTGCTGTACAGTGACTCATTTTTTAAATTGTTATCTGATAAAATAGTGTGTAAACTTATGACACTGATCATGTGCTTAGTTCTTAGCCATGTGCTTTTTACTGTTTTGTTTAAAATGCTTTTTGATCTGACCAGAAACATACTACAAGTGCTAAAATTGAAATTATTATTTAAAATAATAAGACAAATTAGAAGCAATGTGTATTTTTATTGTAACTTTAACTATAAACCATGTTTCACAAATAAACAAATGCAATATTAATACATGTACTTTCATATCTAGGTTGTAAAGGGCTTGGGGAATTTATGAACAAAACAAGAACCTATATTAAAAAAGAGTGTGTTATAAATAAAATTAATAACAAGTCTTTCCCCTTATTGTAAGTGTCCTTCACAATTCAGACCCTTAAATCCCAAGAGCACCTATACTCTAAAATAGTGAGCCTCAGTGGTCCAGAGGTAGAACGTCAGACTCTCAAACTGATGACAATGGTTCAAAACCTGTTGGGGGCTTGCTCACACTTGACTATATGTCAAAATAACCAAGTGTTTGACATCCAACAGCCAATGAATAATAAATCAATGTGCTCTAGTGGTGTTGTTAAACAAAACAAACCAAGTGTTTGACATCCAACAGCCAATGATTAAT
>JAULBS010071879.1:2047-21315 GCA_032355785.1 Symmetromphalus regularis | reverse complement strand
TGGTTGGAACGGAAAATAGCCCAAACTGCATATGGGTCCACTGAGAAGGATCGATCCGACGACCGACCGGTTCACAGACAGACACGCTACCGTTTGAGCTAGATCCCGCTCCCGATCTGCAATAGATGATGCAACATATGCAACGTTAAAAAATGCAATGTTTATTGATCACTTTAGCATATTAATTGATAGCAGGTATCATACAAGATATTTGTGACACACAGTACGAAAGAATGCAGAAGAATTCTTTAAAATTAATGGCCTTTTCAAAATGCCCATCAGTGCAACCTTTGTTAACACCTTAAAGATAAAATCATTTTACTTTTATTAATAAAACATACGATCACTAAGTTTAATAAGATACATACAATAATTGTTTAATCTCATGACTGAGAATGAAATTCCAACTTTTCCTAAGACTAATTTTATAAATGATTTCCAATACAGGATTCATGTGCATTTTTTGGACTTAATTTTCTATGCTTTGCTACAATTTTTAATGACTGACCGATCAACATTTCATGACCATTTCAAAATTAATAAGCATTACATACTCCACTAATATATGTACATTAGTCCATATTATGGACATGTTAACTGTTTTTCATTTGTACCGTATGCTAAAAAAAACTTAAGCATAACTGAATAAAAATACCAGTTACTTTGCCTAAAAATGAGATACATTAGCTAAAACCATTACTTCCCATGTCCCAAGCAATCACTGCCAATAGGAATTCTAATCAATTTACCTTGATAATATGTCTAAGCCTGGCTACAAGGGATTCAACAGACACAGCTCCAAAGTCCTCCAATCTCAGATTGAAGCCATATTGACAAGCAAATGCTGGCAGGAAATCCTCAATCCTCAACGCTTGTCCTTGATGATTTCGCAGCAGACCAGAAATCTGCTCACACAGCACCTTGCGCATTTCTAGGAGTGTCAGTCGAAGAATTCTCTCATCACCTTCTTCTTCAATCTAACATTGAAAATATGTATTAATACACTTATAAAAAGAATATTCTTTTTATAAATTATGGAAACTTATAAAGTTCAAAATTGTTACATTTTCTGGCTAATTAACAACAATTTGACATGAACTGAAAAAAGGAAAGGAGATAGTGTTTTGAGAATAATGGTCTTCAGAGGAAACCCACCGCTACATACGCCATTCTTTCTGATAACCAGTAAAGGATCTTTTACATGCACTTTCCCACAGACAGGACAGCACAAATCATGGCCTTAGATCAAAGGTGGACCACTGTCATTGACATCAAATGAAAGACACTGGAGAGGAATGGCATCAACTACTAGGTGATAAATATACAGTATCTGCAACATGATCTACAAAAATATATATCACGTAACACTTTTTTCAGTTAGCAGCAAGGTTGATTATTTAATTACATCCACACACTCCCCACAGCACAAAAATTAAATATTGGTTATTGGGGCAAGTAGCAGCAAGCTATATTTTGTCAAACGATAGCATGACATACAATAGCCTTTGAACTTAATAATTTTTAACATCTGTTTTGAACACTGGTAAAATAAAAAAAAAGTTATGAAACAAAACACTGATGGGTACAAAGCTATTAAACAATTATGCATGGTTTTTAATTTGTTCTAAATTACCTCGACTATCTGTGGAATGGCTTCAAACAGGTCTGTAAGCTTGGTGAAGCCATACTCTGCAACCTTGCATTGTCTGCCGAAGTGATGGTGGTATGCTGGAATGAACTTGTTGAATGGCATCCTGCACTGTGGATTGTGTTTCAGCAGATCAACCACCTCCACAGCAAACAGCTTCGTCCTCTCTATCTCGTCCAGTGTTTGTTCTGGGAAAATGACATTTCCACCATTAAAGAGAATATTTGTTAAGACATTCAAGGATATTTATAAAAATCTGAAGACATACTTGAACACTTCATAATTCTAAATTTGTTTCACTGGTGTTATTAATAAACGTTTAATAAAACCGTTTTCATTCTGCTAAGACAGTTACAAAGCAAAAGGAGTTCACAATTTTCGTTATTATACAAAAAGTACAAGTGTGTGGTGGGGGCTGGGGGCGTGGTGGGGGATCAAAGGTGGGGTGGTGTGAGTCACAGTAAAGAAATTTAAAATATCAGTTCAAATCAAAATGCAAAAAAAAAAAATGCAAAAGTAAAAAAAAATACATTTCCACACCTCGCTTTGGAATACACAAATATGACTTTCCTCCTTCATTCAAAACCTAAAATAGAAAAATGATAATGTAGTTAAAAGGAAAAACATTTTACTGGTTGTTGGATGGTGAGTAGTAGATAATTACTCCACAAAACAAGCATCAGTACCTCTATTTAAAATGTCTTTATTACCCCAGTGGGCACTCATAACTGGGAATTAATTTTCATAATTTCTCAGTGAGCATTATACATTGGCTTAACAAGGCATTTCATTGGGTCTCATTGGCTGCAATGACCAATACGCTTGCCTGTACTAAATATTATGTCATAATTTTGTAAAAGTGCAAATGATGTCATTAAAACTAGAAAAAGTACAACATAATGTCATCCATACCATTATAGGATAACGTTTCTCTAATGTTGCGCATTTAGAAAGTTTAAAGAATAGAACGATTAAAACTGTTTGGGGTAATAAAAAGAATATTAAACTCGTTACCATTATGAAATTTACTGGTATGTCTCTTGTGAAAAATTATTTCATTTGGGACATAAATTTGATAATAAATGGCAACCCTTTTAATATACTGTATGTAAGTTATTAAGTTTTGAAAATGTAATTAGTGAATAACGACTGCAATAGCGTACCAACCTGGACTGTGGAAGGTGGAATCTCTACAAGAATGTCTTCCAGGTAACAAGAGCCATACTCTGTGACATCCCACTGTCGATCGAACACTCCCTCTGTGATGACAAAATAAGTGTTGCATTTTAACAGATGTAACATCATCTGCAAAGCTTCACAAAAACTGCTAATTTTCCTTCATGTTTGGTTAAATAGTTACTACACATTATGGCTATCATATAGTAACTATTACTCTCCATGCAAAACCAATTAATAACTGCTAACAAAGAAAATCCTGATCCCAACACCTTTTTTCCCTGTAGGGTCAGGGAACATTTTGTTATTGCATCAGAATTAAACAAACACATAGCAAATTTTGAGATAACAATTAAATTGTTAATTGTTGCAAATCAAAAGTTTCAGAACATCAATTAGAACAGTCCAACACAAAAAAGACCAGTTAGCTGCAATGTTATAAATGTACTAAAACATACCAAAAGCCTCTGCAAACTTGTCCACTGGTAGCTGTTTGCCTGGCTGACCTTTAAGTACACGCATCAAGTCAGCTGTGAATCGTCTAACCTGCGCTCGATGGCTAAGTGTCAACACCTTACGATCTCCTGTGCCCAGCACCTGCAAACAACATTATGTAAGAAACAAAACTCAAACTGCAGTGAGAGTATTTTAGGCCATTACTGTTTGAGAATTCAATGCTTTTTTTTTAACCAAACAAATAGTTCATGCCAGTAGGAGCACTATCTACCACATTTTTATACTTATTTTAAAAACTTGCATAGATCTAATTACTAAACTGATGTAATTACTAAACTGATGTAATTACTAAACTGATGTAATTACTAAACTGATCTAATTACTAAACTGATGATGTAAAGTGGTAGCAGTAGTTTCTGGCTGACAACATCACTGTCAACCATATTTGCCATTTGGTCATTTCACAATACAAAAATTATATCAGACTTTATTCTATGTACCTGTAAGACATGAGGAATGGCTTCAAATAACTCAATCAGTTTTGTGTATCCGTAGTCTGCAACTCGACACTGGCGGCCGAAGTGATGGTGGTATGATGGAATGAATTTGGAGACTGGCATACGACACTGGGCACTGTGTTTTAGCAGATCGGTTATCTCTCTACTTATCTGATTCAGTTGTTGAGATAACATTGGACTATTGCACTGACGACTTGCATCTGTAATTAATCAAACCAAGTGTGCTGGGACAAGTGTGTTAACTGTACAGCCAAAATGATGATTGACGTAATTAATGTAATCATCAATAAAACAAAAATATTAAAGCAGCTGTTTTAATTTCAAACAAGGAGTTAAGAGTATAAAATGTTCATAAAAAATCGATCAGATGACCTACTGCACTTCAGGTAGATTACCCATATCTTGAGCTATTTCTCATTCCAGATGACCTACTGCACTTCAGTTAGATTACCTATCTCTTGAGCTATTTCTCATTCCAGATTACCTACTGCACTTCGGGTAGATTACCTATCTCTTGAGCTATTTCTCATTCCAGATGACCTACTGCACTTCATGTAGATTAGCTATCTCTTGAGCTACTTCTCATTCCTATCCTAACATGTTTACTCAGCTGTTTTCAAATAACCTGCATTATTCTTGAAAACACCTACGGCTTCCACATAGGCTATTCTTTTTCAACTACCCACAATGAGTCATTTACATTAACTTTCCTAGACATACAACATTTGATGTACTGTATCAATTGTGAATGAATGCCGTAATAGGAAAAAGCCCAATATCATCTTCATCAGCTTTACTATAGCCACATAAATACCATTCACATTTTTTGTAAATGACATGACAAACCTATTTCTTGGGGCAATGCATTTTCCATCCACTGTATTTTCTTGACGCCAAATCGAGAGACAACTATCTGTGTTCCTGGGACGCAGCTGATGAGGTGTTCTAGAGGTACACCACCTTCCTTCACCCCAACCAAAGCATCAAACTCCGAAGCATAGCAAGCAGGAAAGCTGGAAAAACAATGGCACAATGTAATTGTTAATCACAATTTTATGAAGCATATCTGAACATCCTACAGTTTTGGGAATGGGGCTTCTGAAGTGAAGCAGGGGCTTCTGAAGTGAAGCAGGAAGGGTTCACATGATCAAAAATAGAAATTTCTTGTTTTCATCAGATTCAAAATAACTAATCAAGTTAGTCAAGTACTGCTCACTGACCCATCTGACCAATCAATTTAAGTATCCCACAAAACAAAACATATTTAATCAATTATTCACAGTAACTAATGATCAATCATTAAATTTCATAGGATTCCCAACACTATTAACATCTCAAAGGCTATTTCTTAACGGTATCTATAGACATTTGTGATGTTTAACACCCTTATGTCAGAAATACAAACCTCATAAGTGGCATCTGTCCATTGTGTGACAGCAACAGAGAGTGCAACTGTGTAGCAAACGTCTTCATCATAATCCTCACATACGGCAACATGCACGAGTTCATTGCTTCTGCATAAAAAACAGTCCCCTCCACACAGTGAACCACACAAACTGGCTGTTCCACGGTTTCGCACCCCTAATATAACAAAATGTTAGTTTCTATAGAGCATACACCATTTATAAATTCAGTCTTTTTTTAAATACTGAATACAATGTTATAAAAGCAATGTCTAAACATGGAAATTTATTTCTATCAGCATATATGTCCCTATAATTATGTTATTAAGGCTATTTAAAATTTTCTAATGGGAAAAAGTATTGTCATATTTAAAATTTTACACAATACCATCAACCAGTTGGTGATTTTCTCTTGAAAGCAATAACCATCTATTTGTTATATACTTGTACATTAATTCTTTCTTTAAATGTCATCAAATCAAGGCAGATTTCATCACAACTCAATACACCAACCTCAGGCACAGCTCCTTGCCATGATGCACCCATCTGATGATCAAACATTTCTTGTGGTGTAGGCGAGCGGTATATTCCGTGGGATAAATACACCATACGTCCAGAGCCACCTTGGTCCCTTATGTCAAGAATATCCCTCATTTTGTATAATTCTGAGACACTAATAGTTTTATGGTACCTTAAAATAAAAGCATTTATATTGTTTAATACTGTAAGATTTGAAATTACTTCAATAGAGGGTATAACAAAGATAAATGAAACATTCAATTACATCTACAAATAATGATATACAAAGAGAACTGAATTTTTCTTGTTTCTTTGTTTATTAATGAAAGAAATAATAGTTGACAAAACAAAAAGGAATGGAAATTTAACAACGGACCAGTCCCTTTGAGAGGACTCATTGGGCTATTTCTCATTCTAGCCAGAACCACGAATGGAATACAATAACAAAGGCTATTATGTGCTGTTTTGTCGATGGTGAGGTGCACGTAAAAGACCCCTTGGTATTTATCAGGGGTACACCATGAGCCTGTAGTGTTTTTTTCTGATAACCAGTTTGACAGACCATGTATTTGACACCCATCAGCCACCACCATCATTAAACAAGTTAAATGTTCTTTTAGGCAGAAGCATTTCTTGAGGTAGATTGCACCACACAGTATTTCTATGACAATCAGTAATAACTAGCTGAGATAATCATATTTCCTAAGCAAAAGAAATATCCTTTGAATAAAATCATATCATTAAAAGTCATAGTTTTTACACAAAGAGAAAATAATCTGCTTTTAAACTAAAAGAAAAATCCTTCATTTCAATAAAAATCTTACCTTTTATCAAAAAGTTCAATAAATTTAAACAATGGAAGAACATTTCCCTTAGCCTCAGACAACAAAGCAATGGCTTCAGCCCTAAAAACAAAAAAAGTAACAGATGAAACAAAAATTGCACTGGACCAAATAAATTAAGGAAACCTTTTATAAATGAAAATGGCCAAAGCATTGAAAATTGACTGGTGTTTGTAAATATACAACACTCAGTTTTACTTTTAAGAGAACTAGAAAATAAAAGATGAACTCACTGGTACAATAGAAAACAATTGTAGGAAAAACTATCAGTTTAAAAGCATAAAAGACTTTTTAAATGCACAAATATAATTAAAATTAAATTTCTTATTCGTTGTACATATTTTTCTGTTTCTAGTCTCCACATTGAGCATATTCTAATTTCTATCATCAAATCCCATTATTTCCAATCTCTCAACTGATGTAACTTTGTATAAAACTAGATATTTTTAAGGTTTTAATTTTAATAGCGGTCCAACAAAAATCTTTAAATCTGCCAAGAACAGAAATGAACCTGATGTTAGCTGTAGCTGTTAAGCTGTCATCATTTTTCAGCGTAACCTGAATCCTTTTGTAGCCTATTTTCTTGCGGTGGAACTGGGAGATGGCAAAACGAGCTTCCTCTACACTGGGCACCTTGATCATGCCAATACTCGTGTTGTCTAGTTGAGTCTTTATGTGGATGTTAAGCACCTGCAAATTATAAACAAATTAAACAATAAAAAAGAAATCAGAAAAAGATGTAGTTAGTTCCAAGCTAAAATAATTTGTCCTTCAGAAACTACTATGCAAACATCAGCCAAAATAATTTTATTCCAACAGTTCATGACAATGTTTCTGGTTTTAAAATATACTAAACATTTACTTAGGACCAACAATTAATTTATACTGTTCATAAATTGCAACTGCAGGGGTCGAAATTTGGTTTTCTTACTAGTATTCCAAAGGAATAGTGAATTTAAAAAACACTATTCCGTCTAATGATGTACTATCCTTTTAAAGATATTGATGATTATAAATACTAACATAGTAGTAACAAATTATTTGGCGAGTATGATCCATCCCAAAAAAAAATGAGCAGTTTTTATTTGCTATGTGGATTTTCAACCAAAAAGGGCCAAAACGAACAAAACATTTTGTTCACCGATTTCTTGAAGATCAGCCATTCAAATTTTCTCCAACTGTCAATGAACATACTTTCTCATTTATCAAATTTTTTTTTTCACTGGCTATTAGCTTACACCATTGTATACATTGCCACAGTTTCAAATCGAACGACAAAAGAACTGTACTGCTCATGGAAGCGCATGAGTGTCAATGTACGCTGCAAGCACTACTCCACATCTAAGTTTCTTTCAATAAGATGATTGCATTCATAAAATTAGTGATTTTATTTTAACAAGAATAGCAGCTGAACAAGCTAATACGTAATTTACACAAGCGGATTTCGCTAATCATTGTTTTATTACAATTTTCCTCACTGAATACAAAAAGATTAGTTTTAATATTCTGTTTCAAAAATCTGTATTTTTGGAATAGCATATATTTCGATCCCTGAAATGAATAAGGCTGCTTTAACATGTTACGGTTTGTGAGAATTTTCATGAAATATTCTTCACTTACTGCACTTTATTAAAGTGAATATTGAGCATGTTCCTGGAAAATGTTGAATAGTGTACATAAATTTACACTCTTTCTTTAGTACAGCATTAACCTTGTTCTTTAACCACCTGGACACTGCAGGCGACTTTTCTCGACAACATCATGCAAACACCAGACACAGAAGACATTTCTTGACAATGGAACTGGTGCTTTAAAATGTATATTTCCTGTTGCTTAAATGCATTATGGGAGGAAATGATGCAATACCTATATACATAAGAATGTTCCCAATTGCAAATGGTGGATTTTTGAAGCATTATAACCCCTTTATCGATAGAAATTTTCAATGTAAGCAGTTTTTTTTTTACATGAAGTTTTTCATAAAGTGACTATAAGTCTGTTTACGCTACTTGGAACATGGATTTTTGTCAATTAGTTTGCGTGAACCTAGGCGAAAAAGGACTAGACTTTTGGAAATAGCAAAAATGTCCTATGTTCCAAAATTTTTCATTACTTTGTTAAATAATAATTTAAAATATTCCTTATTACCTCATATATTAAAATTAGAAAAAATTACACATCGTTAATAACACTTGGTAGACAACAGCATTACAAAGAAAGGTAACTGTCCATTTTAACATTTGGAACATCTCAGCCATTTCCTGTAATATTCATCTCTTATTTTTTTTGCTTTAATAAATAATTTTTTGCATTGATATTAATTTATGATAAACATTTATAAATTAATAATCGCATATTTTAAAAATACATTATACAAATAATTACCTAACGCCCCTATTTTTATATGAATTCTGCAGCAAATAAAACATGACTCCGGCACGAAATGTAAAAAAATTACTTTTCACTGCCGTTTAAACATAATAGAACCAATGGACAAACCAACCTAGACAAAAAATAGGACTCTTTTTAAAAGAAAAATATCAACATTAATAAGGTAATTATATATTTAGTTTTTTATTCGTCAAAAACCATGTTCCAAGTATCACAAATAGACTATAGTAATGGCGCTAAGCTGAGTTTTTGAAGAGCTAATTAGGAATTAATATTATTTGGGGGTTTACTGAAGGTGAGGATTTTGATTCTGAATATCGGAACCGAATAGTGAGAAAATTTTAAAATAAAAATTTTGAATGACATTTCAGTGTGAGAGTGAGAATATGGTGTTGAATGTAAGCAGTTTTTTATCAGACCATAAATACGAATTACCAAGCATAGTTTACAGGATTTCCTGTGTTTTTACACATTTCTAGATCGCAAATCGTGCACCTACAATAAAAGCCCCCCAGAACCCAAAAATAATATTAATTTGTTCACACCTTTATATTATTTTATTGTTTTGTTAAGTTAAAGTCAAAATGAGATTACTCTCGAACTGATTTTCCCCCAAATTAATCCAGTTTTGGGGGGAAGTAACTAAAAGAATTCAGTAGTCTAAAGGTTAATGCAAGGAAACCAAATTTTCACTAATAAACCAAGTATGACTACACCGTCTAACCTACCTTGACATGTGGATGAAAAGTTGTGAAGAGAATCTTTCTCCACTCTTTTGGGCTGATGTTGTAGTCTAGATTGGAAACCACCAGCTCAACTGACCGTGACATGGGAAGAGAACCATCTGAATGTCTGCCTTCATCGGAAAACGTTGGTGATGGAGACAGGCTTTTTGATATGGGCTGAAATGATGTATTTAGTAGGTGACTGGGTGGTTGTGAGAAGGCATCAATGTGCTGGAAACTACGGTTGTGATAATCAGTCTTTAGGTCCATGTATCCACTGTAACTGCTATTGTAGAAGAATGAACCTGGACTTTGACGGTCATGGTTTCGGCAGTAGAAGTTACAGTTATTATTAAAGTTACTCAGCTCAGCAACGGGACTATTTGAAATGCTTCTGTAGCCCACATTATCCCGGCATCTTGATTCAAACAAATATGGTGACTGTGTGTTGCGGTAACCAAACGGTTCACTGTTTGGTCGCGAATCCTTACCAGATGATCCACTATTAAATCTTTGACGTTTCATGCCGCTGTTATCTGTAAAACATTCACTATGTGGTCGGTTGTAACTAGTATTAGACGATTCACTGTTCTGTGTGTTGCTTAATTGTCGTTCTTGATATAATTGCTGTTGGAGCATTAACATTTCTCGAGTTGGTTTCTTCGATGACAATGGCACATTTTCAGAATCTGGTTCTTTTACAACAAAATTATCAAAGCCATGTTCTGGAAGATGTTCATGAGAATTTGTGAAGTCTAATTTTTTACTTTGAATTCCTGAGATTGGCTTTTGTTTACTATTAGAGGTGACACCTTTTTCTGGCAAATCTGCTCTGGTTTGTGACTTCAAGGGAGAATTTGCACGTTCACTGCTGTAATGACTTGGTGCAGTCACACGTAGAGCTGGAGATGTTGAGGTTCCTCGAACAACCCATTTACTAGGTGTTTGTGGTTTTTTAAACACATTTTCTGAATCCGACTGGCTGCCTTCAAATACCGGTGTACTGGAACAGCCACGATAACGCCGATTACTTCCGTTGTCATTGCAGCTTTTCTTACATGGGCTGCTCTGAGTTTTTCCTTTTGGTTCCTTAAAGCTGCCAGATTTGGTTAAAATAGTTTTTCTGTCATTATCTGTATAACAAAAATATAACCATTTTGGATCAGCCAAGATTTTAAAAGGTTAAAAATATCAACTTAAAAAAAGTTTTTCAATATATTCTTTGTTAAATGGCAGATTTTATTAAATTGTAAAAGATGTCACTATTAAATAATGCATGTTAACCATACTGAATAAAAAAACAATTAAATTTCTTGTTAATAACTTATTTTGTCAAATGGACTCAGTTTTAGCAAAATAAAAACCAAGTGGCCAAGCTATTTCCAAACCTATATCACTAATTACCATAACTAATGAACTTATATTCACAGTACAAGTAGACCAAGTGACAGGGAGGAGGGAATGAGCATGGAATAAATACACTGGCGTTAATTATTACATACTTTGTGTGTTTTCTGAATTAACATCTGCAGAAAGCTCAACAGAAATTTTGCTTCCATAAACATCTTCTCCATCCATTCTCTTTCTTGCCCTGTAGGACAATTCAAGGAAATATAAAATGAATGCAGTGAAAATGGTAAAATATCATTCCTGTACCTCTTCCTAAATTTCTTTATTTCATAAAGTTATATTTATGAATTTAATGATTAGGTTAGTTTTGAAGCATTATTTATTACAAATTATGACACTGGGAATGGAAAGTCAACAGGTAATATCTATATTAAGACCTCTCCATACACTGTTGCATCTATATTGTTTACAATGTAGTAATAAAATAAAACTTATAACATTTCTAAATCAAATATAATACATGAATGACACAGAAGAAAGAAAAAGAAATAGAAAGAGATCAACATATACAAAATGTTTGCTTTCTATAATAAGCTTCTGAGCAGCTTTAAATCATTCTCATGAAGTAAGTTTTAATTTCTTGACAGGATAATATTGGAATAAAGATTCATGTATTGTTAACAGTCTTTTTGAAAAAGTACAATGAAAAACAAAATGCTTAGTTTTCAACATGTCCATAACCACAGGCAGTTTCATATGTCAAAATGTATGACTATTAAGATCACTGATACCAAGTTGAACTTTATAATGTAACATTTTCTTTGTTCTAGTGTACAGTTTAATATAATTTATGACATAATTGTTAAGTTCTAGAACCAGTGTAAACAATTTCATAATTTAATACCTGACAATATGAATGAGCATGCAATTTAGTCAAATGAAAAAAATGGTTGGCAATTGTTTATTGTGCTTCAAACAGACCATAATTGTTATTTTTAGTAGATGTGGCTTATTTGAAGAGAAATGAAAGTATCTGATGTTAGGTTCTTGATAATTTTATATATCATATGTTTATGACAATTAAGTTTCTTCTAGTGGAACAAAACCAGTTTCATGATAAAAATTTGATGTGCGATACCTCACTTCTCTACATATGGTATGAAGAGTATATGAACATTTTAAGGTGTAAAATAACATTTGCATAGTCAAACAATGGTAGGGGTAGGGTTAGTTTTATTTTAAAAAAAATAGTTCCTGCATGAAAATGAATCCACCTGCCAGATATTATTACCTATATTGAAACTCATACAAGTTCAGAATGATTCTATTACGTTGAATCCCAGATACTTGTATAAAATGTACCCCACAATACAATACTTATCATGATACATAGCCAACAATATTATGACACCTAAATACGGTGTGGAAAACTTGTTAAAATTATGAAAATAGCCTTTGTAATACCTGTGTTTAGAAATTGTGCTGAACAAAATCGATGCTTACAAGGAATAAAACAATATATTTTTCAAGTGAACATCTTTGAAAAGGTTTGCAATAAAAAATAATTAAATTTTAACTGCAAGATTCCGTTTCCAAAATAAACCCCAAGGATGTAATGAATGTTCATAAATTAGCAAGAAGGCCATTGAAAACAAACCCATTGAACACATGGTTTAAAATGATGTGATTCGGAACTGACCAAAACAAAACTACAATTTCCAGTTGTTTAACCTAATATAATTATATTAACAAAAAATCATACTCCGCTAGTTTATTAAGTGCAAATAGTCGTCTATTTGTAGGCAATGTTTATTATGAACTGTTACCTATTTTGTCGCTGGTATAACTTTTAAAAATACTTTATGGGAAGTGTTGAGTCCCGATTGCATAACTTCGTTCAGATGACAGTTTTTGAAGTACAAGATTATACATTTATGAAATTTGGATTATTTTTTCAGCACAGCTCATTAAAACTAATTTAAAAAATAACGTTTTCGATCGGTTATTAATTCAACTTGTAAATAAGCTGAAAAAGCATTTTCATTCGGAACTACCCAAGATCCGGAACTGCCTAAACTGTAGTTTCTAAAAATATTAGTTGAATTTGCAGACTTCCTATTTCCAACA
This sequence comes from Symmetromphalus regularis, assembly GCA_032355785.1. Classification (NCBI taxonomy): domain Eukaryota; kingdom Metazoa; phylum Mollusca; class Gastropoda; order Neomphalida; family Neomphalidae; genus Symmetromphalus; species Symmetromphalus regularis. The sequence continues at coordinate 8,160 of JAULBS010071879.1, read as the reverse complement.
CACCCTTCACCATATGTCAATGCAGTGGTTTATAAAAACATTCATTCTGTATTAAAAGTTACTAGGACCAAAGCTCATATTTCATAAAAACATTTTAAAACATTTATATTGTTAAGACTTTTGTAGAGACATACATGTATGTAAGACTACACACAAATAGCCCAGATATGGGGCCAGTGTAGAGGCTTGGATCTGAAACCACAGCCTCAAGTTGGCAGGTTACAATGTTTTGGTAGGTGGGGTGGAGTGATGGTCAGCAGCTGGGAATACTGAAGAACTGCCAGTGGTACTAGTATCAAAGTTAGTTGAAAACCAATTGCCATAATGACACATATAAAACCAAACCACAAATGGTAAACTGTGTCGTAGCCCATCACATATTTGAACTGAACACTACATAAAACCAGGGAATACTTCTCTGCAAAATGCAGAAATATATAAAATATTTTTGACAAGTAATAAAATGAATAATGTACAAACCATTCCATACAACCACACTGTACAGCTACATTATGCAATTGGGCCACCTTAGAACAAGCACATGGCAAACCATTTAACATTGTCTGTCTTACACAAAGGCATGCTGCAAGCTGTTTAACACAATCTCAAAAATACCTTAGCTTTTTGTTATTCAAATGTGGGCTGTTCTTATGTCAGTGCCCTCCCTCCACAGAAAGTGGACTGGTCTGCATGTTTTTAGCACACTAATCTTGCAAGGTAACAAATACATGTTAATTTCACTGCTTGTACATACAATTACTGCACACTACTGCAGGGTAGTCTGCTTCAAATAGCTGTGGTGAGTCATTATAATGGAGAGGGGAAGGGAGGGGAGTGGAAGGTTAGGTATAGAAGGGGTTTTGGGTCAGGGTAAGAATTACCTTTTTAGAATGATTATAGGTGGGAAAAGTGTTTCCAAATGAATGAAAAATCGTAATCAATAATTTAAATTATGTGTTCTCAAGTGACATAATAAAGTGACTGCATAGTCAAATTCAGGAAGTGTTCAGGCAGTGTCTAGACACAACTGCCCTTACCCACCATTCTTTAGAACCCCTTTGCAGAAAATCCCTACATCTGCCCTTTTCTGTTAAATATAACACACTGCAGGACTATATGTTACCAAATTATTGTAAACTGAATAATTAGTTACTGTTGTCTGAAGTTGCTGGACACCCAACACCGGAGGAACATGTCACTGCTGCTTCAGCTTTCACTTAAAAGGCATTTTGACCATATACCATTATCTGAATTTATTTAATATTTGTTTAATGACCCAGTGCACACAAAAAATAAACTGGCCAGGGATGATGGAGTTGTCAGCCTACAGTTACTATAAACATTTATATCCTACATATCAGTAGTAAAGTATATGCAGCATAATGATACAAAACAAAATAATAATCAAGATGATGGTACACAAAACCACAACAAACTCAGTATATTGCAGATCAGCAAACATCTGAATGACCAGGAACATTAACCATGTATGGCCATAGAACAATTTCTTTCTAAAATATATTTAACTCATATTTATAACTCATGTTTGTAAACCAATATTGTAGCCCAATATTAAAAACTGTTTTTACTGACTTAAAGGTGGTGTCACATGAACATTTGTCCGAACATAAGCAAAAACATAGGTCAAACATAAGTCAACAAGGTGAGTGTAGTTGGAATGTAAGAACATTTTGCGAACATGTTCAAAAGATGGCTCATTTTTGATACATTTGAGAAAATGTATTAAACGTAAGCTGAATGTAAGTAAAACGTAAAGAACGAAAGTAGAATGTGAATGACGTGAGATGAACGAGGCAAACATAAGGAATATAGACAAAACATAGTTAAGCATACAAGAAACGTGCCAAATGTAGATACTGAGGTTTCACACCCTGTCAAATCCACAGTATTGACATATACTTATATTATTATAAATGCACCCCTTGAAATTTATGCAATTTTGTGACTAAAATTATTTTCTTATCTACATTGAAGAGGTTTTTTTTCAAAACTTACCATGAGTATAATTTAGATAAATTGAGACATCTCATAAATTGCGTGTTCTGCTACATGTATGCATTGGTAACTTTTTATAGCTATACTGGCCTTAGTAATGCAGTGGTTATGTCATTCATTGCTGGTACTGGGATCAAATCCCAGTAAAGGCTTGGGGTTTTTAATCTCGATACTAGTTCTAACCCAAAGTGAATGTTCTGTGTTTATGCATGTTAAAAGAAAAAGTTGAACCATGAAAGGTGAACAAGCACCAAGAAATTGGGGTTAATATTCTGTGTTTTGTCACTTAGGATCTTTGCATTCTTTGGAAATTACAAAACCTTGTTCTCATTATGATGTTGGACATAGCAAATTTGGTGAAAAGACCATTTATTTTGCTGTGGTACTGCAAGAGCAATTTCTATTCTTATACTGTAAACCATGAAATTAACACGTCCCTCAATTCATGCAAGTGACTGTGCTCAGACTAGAATGTGACATGAGATTAATGTGTGTGTCCTCCCTTTGGTATAGTAGTTTACAGACAACACATGTTTTTGCAGCAATCACCCAATAATGCACAATTTTCCTAAAACTGAAAACACAAGCACTGTTATTGTTGGGACCAACTCACTCAATTAAGAACACTTAAATGTGTCAGAAACAACCATGAATTAATTTCCTAATGACAAAAGTGAACACATAACATGCAAGGCTATCATCAAAAGTGGCTGGCAGCTTGCCAAACTAGTGGTCTAGTAAATATTTGTAATCACATTTTTATTATGTTCATGTCGTAAGTTTTTCTTGTGTTGTTTTTAGTAGTTTTTAATAAAATATAACGATTATCAGGAACTGGTATTTTAATGTTTGTTTTGTTTGATAGACTCATCATATATGAACTATAGTTTGAAATAAATGTATCATATTAATGTGGATAACATGGATTCACATTTTTCACATTAATATCATGATTGTATTAATTTCAAGATCAACAGTCTATATACACACATGTTTGGGGGTACTAATAAAATGCTTCACAAATCTTTATAGTGACATTACCAACAGCTGTAGTGAGGTTGAAAAAGAAAACTCACCTCTGTGCAGCTTCTAGAGAAGAAAATCGAACAAGTGCATACTCTTGTGTCACACAGACGACCCTTCCACCACAGTTGTTTGACAATATTTTTAGCCTATTTCTTATCCTGTCTGAAGAACAATTTAAGTTAAAACCAGTCACTACCAGCTCTGATGACCCATCTTCAAACTGAAATGAACCAAATCCATTTTTTTCAGAAAGTTTCATCAAAAAAGGGAGATTTCCTTCACTAAATTGAGAGTAATATTTGATACTAGAAACTAATTTTTGTCCATCAATTTGGACTGTGTGTCTATCCTTTATTTTATTTTTTATAAGCAATGGATAAAACATCAAGTAATTACAGTATCGCTTGTAGGCCTGTAAGAACTGAAAATCTGTATAAGCCATAAATGGGCAACCCCTGAAACTGAGATTGCTACAGAGTTTTTCATTCTCTGTGGCAAATTTTTTTGCCATGGACTTATTTTTCTCAAGGTGTAATTTTTTCTTGTTATTAAAAATAAATTATACTTCATGCTAAAATTACTGGTGATTTTATTTCTCCACAGCATTTTTTTAATTGCAGGGGTTGAATGGGTTATGTCTAAAATGTTTTAGATAAACAGTCATTTTGTGTGACACATTTATAAAATATGCTGTTATGTTAACAGTTTACTTATTAACTGCTTGTAAATGATGTCTAAATTTTAACATAACAATTGTGAATAACTCCTAAGAATGACTTACTTTTGACGGTGTCCGACATGGTAAATTTATAACCATTTCTTCAAAGATGTAGTGTTCATTGGCACATGCTGTGAGGGCTTCACTCACTTGTTGTTTATGTATGAGAATGATGTAAAAATTCTTTCTATGGCGCAGGTCCGAAAGATCACAGGTAAAATTGACATCACCTGCAAGGTATAGTAACTATCATTACATATGTACACATGTCAACAGAATACATTGAAAAACTGAAAATAAAAAATGTACAATGTTATCATTCCTCCCCATTACTGATCAATACAAAAAATAACTAAAGCTAAATTAATTCTCTGATGTTAGTTAACTGATTCGCTGTGGGCGACATATATTTACATCAGAAACCACTTTCCATAAATGTGCGGGCGACGTATATATACGTTTTAAGACCTCAACTGATATGACGTCATTTACATATAATTAAAGCCATCCAAAAGATGATTGCTCAGTATAGTAGTATTAAGGGATGTCCTTCCGGCCGGCCTTGCAAACCTTTCCGGTTTGTTTATTTCAAAAATCTTTAAAAAATAAACATTTAACAGTGGAAATGTTGTCAGATTCGCATGAAACATGTGGATGACCTGCGTGACTGTTTAGGGAATCTGGAGCTATGGAACTAATAATGAACCGAATCAGTCAATGATTACATGGAAAAAAGCTACGACGACTGTATACGAACAGGAAAGGGTGAGTGACCTACAATCGCACAACTCCCTATTTTTTGACAAATTCAGAAAAAATCCTCAGCACAGATGACGTTGCTAAAAAAATTCATCAGCAGTGAATCAATTAACATGTAACCGTTCAAAACAAAAGAAATAAATGCCTTGTTTTTTTAATGAAAGAAAAAGAACATGACACAGTGGTGATTCGAACTGTTTTACTTAAACATTATAACTGCAGTTGACTTGTTCTTCTCTGATTAAGAAAAATGAGTTTCCTATAATGTCAGCATTATAATTCTGTTAGTCACAATCCTGACAGTATTTATGACATTTCTGAAACTGAATGAATCAACTTCAACATTAAGGGAGGTGGCACCATTCAACAATGTGTACCAAGTGAAACAAACTGGGAGGAGAAGATAACATTTTGAATATTGCTGCAACAATAAATCTGGGCATGGTGCAGCACTTTTCTATTTATTGCTTACTAGAACACTGCTGACTAAAATTAACAATGCATTTTTTATTTATCATAAAGTGATGATGTCATCCAATTTTGATAACAACACCTATGCAAATTAGGTAATATATATTTTCTGTAGGAAATAAATAGGGCATAACCAGATAATGACAAGTTTTATTTTTCAAACCATCAAAACAGTTTAAAACCAAATACATTATATGTATTTATTTATATTTTGTCTATATTTAAGCAGGAATAAATCAACTGTTTTCATTGAAATGTCATGTATTATTATTAACAATCTCTCTTCAAAATAACTTATAAACACTGCAACCATCAAACCAAAGTTCACAAACACAGGTTTTAACATGATAAATATCGGACCTGATAGTATAGTGGCAGTGCTAAACAAAGACTTTATAGACAGGTAAAGTATATTCCACTTGCACTCACCAGTCCATAACTGGTGCTCTCCAACCTGTCAGAAAGTACATTTAGAAGAGGAGCCCATGTGATGGTGGCAGATATCCTCTGAAGACAGGAGTTTAGTTTTAAGCTCTGGCAACATCATGTAATGTGAAACAATAACGGGTATTCATATATATATTTTATAAATTAGAATAACAATCATAATATTTTTGGAGTCCCCAATCATAATATTTTTGTAGTCCCAATTTTTCTCTCAAATATTTCGAACCTTGAAAAGAAACAACCTCAAAATGTTTTTAATCCCCAAACCATAAAAATTTCTGGTTGTACAGTACATGCAGTGTATGTGCTAATAAGATAAGCCAATACATACTTGAGATAAGAATTATTTTTGTTTGTGCCGGATGGGTATCAGCAAATCTTCTAAGACTTTGTCGAATTTTGTCATCAGCAGCATTTTTGGCAGTTGCATTAATATGAACAACATTCACCTGTAATGAATACATTATAAATTATTAAGATAACTAGAGTTTTTGGAGTATATATAATGATAATACATTTAATAACCAGGGGTGGGAATGATTCACGGATCCGTGGAAGTCTGCATTTTTGGGGACCAAAGTGGTCACTTTTCAGATAGATGCAAATACGAGGAGTTATTTTCTAAAGGGGGGGGGGGGCGGGTCTGTTGTTATTTCTAACAAGTAGGGAACTAGGG